>PVJX010023999.1:0-28613 GCA_004027295.1 Dolichotis patagonum | reverse complement strand
TCCTTGAAAAAGGAGTTACCTGCGTGTGCCTCAGACTGACTAAGTGATACTTGCATTCATTCAAGCAGTCCAACTACTGGACTGGGATATTTCGTTTTTCCTCATTAGGCATGAGGAAACAGACTCAGCCTTTGGTCTCACAGCTGAAAAAAGCAGAGCAAAAACCTGTCCCCCAAACTTTCATTTTTTCTAACTAGGTCAGTGCTGAATTTTCATTGCTGTACAAGATGTTGGCAGTGGTACCATTCTCTGAAGTTGGTCGTGAGCACAAAAATGGACAAAATCAACTCTGTAAAGCCGTTTGAATGGAGCCTTGTACATAATAAATGCTCAGAAAATGCTAGTTTATCTTTGCCCTTTCATTAAGCAGTCAGGATGTATTAGCCTAATGCCTTCCAGTCAGTTACCAGGCTGGGCTTCATTCAAACCCTTGCACTTCAGGAGAAAAGTTATATATATGAAAAACTTTAATTTTTTGAAATAGCCTCTAAGAGACCCTGAGAGGCTGGTGAGAATCGAGTTTTCAGTTTCATTACAAATAAAAACAATAGAAAGTGCTGGACAAGGCTGGATAATCAATTACAGGTGACTGTCAGGAGTCGATTTCCTGGGAAGCAATCTAGAAGCACAGTGATATTGAAACACAGTGTGAGTCGCGTTGTTTCTTAATGGGTCTGGCCCTCTGGGTTTAGGCAGATGTGTGGGACGTAGGCTTCTTTAAACCACATTACTCTACCTCCTGAGGGATTTCAATTCATCTCCACAAGCTCCTCTCTGTTCGTGCAGGTCGTCGCTAGTACCGAGTCTATTTTAGGAGAGGACAGTGGCAAGATTTAGAATAAGAATTCAGCTGCTGTTTAATGCAAAGGAAACACACTAGTGCTGAGTAGAGATCTGCAAATTAACATCATCTGGGTTAATAAGGCTGCTGTGGCAGAGTTTAGAATTGCTTCCACAATTAAAGAGCCAAGGAAATCTATATGTTTGGGTCTCAGTGAAGATAGAATAGAAATAAGCTTCTTTGTTTTACTAGAAGTAAAAAAAGAGAGTGGTGTAAAATAACCTAATCAGGTGCATCCTTCATTCCACGTGGGCTGTGCCAGCCTATGTATAGAATCACCAGGTAACGCCATTGTTTTCTTAGCAGATTCACTCACATCTTGGCATGCTCCTTGACATGGAGGAAAAGCCACCCATTTTGACACTCAGCACCTCTGTGTCTTGCTTTCAATAATTATTTGCTGGTCTGTGGTTACTACAGCTTCATTTTAGAGTAGAAAATTGAGGCCTGTAAGACCAAGATGCTTAGAGACATGGCCAGTGAGTAGAAGAGTTTAAATCAGACGTGCTGCCTCTGGCTTGTGTTTTACAGTCGGGCTTAGTGGCACCTTTGTTCTCATTGGCAGTGACTCTTGTGCCAACACATCTGAGTGTAGCACTGGTGTCCAGCACCTGCCACAGGCAATTCCCATCACAGTCCTGGCTCGGGCTCACTCTCTTTTCACTGCTAACAATCTCTCTTAACAAAGGGCTCATTCGAATTGATGTGTTTAACTTTTGGAAATAAAATAAGCACCACATTATCCACTTCATAGGGAAATCAGGTCTGTCAGGCCACTGAGATGCCAACTTAGAACGTCCTTTCTTTACTTAGGAGGCTGAAGGGACAGGGCCTCTTTGGAGTCATCTTTCCCAGGTAATGGTCACCTGACAGCTGTGTCCAAATCATCTTCCCCACGTGTAACATGTCCTTAGAGGGGCTTTAGACTGCTGGGAACTTTTGTAACTAGTTGTGCACACCTTTTTTTTCCTTTCGGTTAAGAGACTATTAAGAAGCTGTAATTCCTTTCTTCTGTGTGATACACTGTTACTTTTCTTCACCCATTCTGTCTTACTCCTCTGTGCCTTTTTCAGGAGCTCCTATGCTGGGGTCTCCACATGCACTTCAAGAGTCCACACAGAGCCCAAGAAACGCATGTAACTTTGAATGTGCTCTTCCACATAGTTATGAAAATAGGTTCTGTGGCTTCAATCTGATTCTCAGAGGTCATATTGCCCATGGAAAGTCATATTGCATGGCTCCATACTTCCCCTGGATGAGCAGATTGTTTCTGGTACACTTTGGCTCTTTTGTGTATTTTGTCTTTATTCTATATTCTATTTGATTTTTAGATTTATATACTATAGCAGGATAAAAAGGATGCCTTTCTTTTTTGTTACCTATTTTATAAATTCTGGATTCTAAGAATGTGGGAAACTTCTTATGAAGAGTATATTTTCATTATTTTCCAAGAGAATAAATTGCATATTGTTTACCCATAAGTCAGTTTGCAACTAGTGTTTGTAAAATTATTTTTAATTGGGTACAATATTTAGAAATTGGAAACCTTCACATTAAAACTAAGATCGATGGCTCTGCATAAACATTTGGGAAGATATACCGAAGCTGAGCTCATATCCTTGCATCTAAACACAAGTCAGAGTGAAATTTGCTTCTTGGAGAGCTGCGCCCCACCTCTCCTATTCTGCCCAACACCAAGGTCAACACTGTTTTATTATTGCATTTATACATCTTTTTACCCTTTGAGTAGAAAAATAACCTTCTGTGCATATAGTCATCATTTGTATGGTCTCTCTTACAGGTGTTTAAGTTCAGGAGCCTTATCCTAAAGATGTAAAGTGGAGGGTGGTCAAACTGTAGGTGTTCACCCAGGCATCCTTTCCAGGCTGGACCTTCAGCCACCAGCCTTATGGTGTGCAGGCTGCTGATCATTTGCTGTCTCTACCTACATCTCTGACTTGCTGGGAAATTCACGGCGCATGGATCTTCACCCCCCAGGATGTGCGCCCTGCAGCACACAGCCAGTGGCTGATTCACCCAGGAGGCAAAGGTGAGAGAAGCTATGTTGTGTATTTTTGGTCCAGAATCTCCAGTGTGGTCAGAGGAAGACAGTCTACAGCTGAGAAGGCAGCAGTTTACTGAGCTGCCCTGGCTGTTGTGTCCAGCATCTTCACTCCTTGTCTCCTGGACCGTGTGCCCAGTCAACCAGCTGCATGGGAATTCCCACTGGGGTTCTTCAGGAAATCCAACCTGCTAAGGTGCCATCTCTTAATATGGGACCCTAAGGACAATTGCAGTCCTGTGATTAACCAGTTCCAGTTCTACAACACAACTAGCGAGAACCAGATTTGGACACGGAATATTCATTTTTGTGACTAGGATTACTGCTATTCCAGTCAAGTTTACCTCCCATCTGACTACATTTAGATTGGTACTATCTACTTAGAGTATGTGTTGAGAATCACCATCAGATATTTTGTGTCTTGCTCTTAATTTATAGGGGCAGGTGAGTGATGACACAAAGTCACTTTTGAAAGAAAAATGTAATGTTGCCCGTAATTCCTGGAAGCCAGAGACCAGAGCCATCATGCAGAGCCCCATGAAGAAGAGTACAGTTTTAGTTAAGAAGTGGAAAAGGATCAAGGGGGCCCTTAATCCATGATCTTTTCTGTGTTTCTTCGGGAAAGCTGAGCAAAGGCAGGGAGAACAGTAGAACTGTCTGGTTTGAGCGCCTCTGCAGGCTTTGGGCCGGGGCAGTGGTCTTCCTAGTTGTCTTGCATTGCAATAGTTTAGGGCAGGGGAAAAGTTGGATTGGTGTGTGTGGGTTCGATAAAGAGGTTAATGAGGGGTATAAATTTGGGATTGGTTGCTTTGCATGGGAAAGTGATACTTTTGCTCAAATTGTTATTATTATCTTTAGGAATTGGCAATTCTTGGGAGGGGCAGTGTTTTGGGGGATATATAAGACTGCCAAATGTCAGGTTATCAAGGATATAGAAAGCAATGTATTAATATAGCGGGCTTTGTAATGGATGAATGCCAAGTAGACAAATAATCAATTTAAGAGAAACAGAACAAGGTCACGTGTAGGCTCAAGAGGAGAGAGAACTCTGTGAAGAATTTGAGGTCTGCGGTGCTCAGTCTGGAAAGGGTAGCATGTACAGCGTGTACACACTTCCTGACATGTTCTTTTCTTAGGGCTCAGCATGGGTCCCATTTCTTCCAAAAACCTGCCTTGGCCGTGAGTGAAGACTAGATGCTCTTTCTCTGCTCTATAGCAAATTGTAGTAATCTATACTATTTTATTTCTCAAAAATGCTTACGATTAGTTGTGGTGTAAGTGACGTACATATCTAAATTGTACAATCTGGCAAGCTTTTCCATGATTATAACTGTAATGCCATCACCACACTCCTGATAATGAACATATCTGTAGCCTTCAAAACTTATGCCCCTTAGGCATGGTGGCCACCTCTGTAACGCCAGCTGCTCTGGAAGCTGACACAGGAGGATCACAAGTTCAGGGCCATCCTGGTCAGTTCAGCAAGATTCTTTCTCAAAATAAAACGTGGGGCAGTTCAGCATTCCCTGGGCTCACTCTCCAGGACACCCCCATACATACACAAATTTCTTTATGCCCTTTGAATCCTTCCTTGGCCACCTTTGGCCTCCCCAAGCAACTGCTCATTCCCTTCCTGTCATGATAGACGTGTCTGAAATTTTTAGATTTTGAATAACTAAACCATTCATTGCATATTCTCTTTTTTTGTTTGCCTTCTTTCACTTTTTCCAGTAGCTGTGAGATTTATCTGTGTTGCTGTGTATATCAATAGTTCATTTTGTATTGCTGAACAATATTCCATTGTGTGGCTATGTAATGGGTATTTCTTTTGTTTCCATTTTTTGCTATTATGAATAAATATGCTGTGACTATTCACATTCAAATTCGGAGAATGAAATGATAAGCCATAGAAAAGGAGAAAATAATTGCAAAGTGTATATTTTTAAAAACTTGTATACAGAATATATGAAGAACCCTTAAAGTACAATAATGGGCAAGCAAACTACCCAGTAAAGAAATGAGAAAAAGAATTGAACAGTCTTCACAAAGGAGGATATGGGGATTAACAAGAATGTACATGAAAAGTTACTTACTATCATTTGTGAATGAAGAAAATTAAAACCAAAATGAAATGTCACTGCATACCTATTATAGGACATTTTGGAAGTTTTTAAAAGTTTAAACATAACACCTACCATCTGATTCCTATATTCTATTCCTAGGCATTTGCTCACACTGAATTGTATTATTTGTTTCTTTACTAGAGTATAAGTGCTAACACCTTGAGTGTAGAGATATTTTTAAAAATAAATATTATTTTATCCTGTGTAAATATGGTACTCTTGGTGTTAAAGGAAAGTAATCTGAAGAGTATTAGACTACAGGTGTATCTGTGGGTGGAACCCATACATAAGCAAATGAAAAGTTAGAAGCAGACCTTGTAACTGACTAGTTGTGATTTAAGCCTTCCTTACCCATAACCAGACAACTAGCTGATTGATTCTACAGTTAGGGACCTTGCATTCAGCCACATCCAGATATCATGTCATGGCCTTGCCAAAGCCAGTCAGGTAATTTCCTCACTTCTGTGTTTAGCCTACAAAGCTCACTGCTTTGCTGTTGCTCAATTCAAGAATTAGTCTTTTTGTATAAATGCTGGTAAACTTATTTACCTACTGTGTAGCATCAACACTCATTCTTGGGACCTGATTGTTGCTTGGTAATTGTACTGCCATGCATGGGAGGTGGCCAATAGCAGTATTCTTGGATTTGAGTGCCACTGGAGAAGGACTGTCATCCTCCAAAACAAAGGTGAGAACATAGAAGTAGGACCCTTCAGTCTCTTTCATGATTTTCTTTGCATTCCTAAAAATAGATTTTCTAGGGTCCCATTGGGAGTGACCAGTGCCCACTATCTATCCTTGCACTTTTCTTTTCTTTTTTTTAAAATTATTTTTTATTTTATTTTAAAGGGAATAAAATTAAACACAACAAAACATAACAGAATGGGACATAAGAAAGCATAAATGTCAAAGCTAGACAACCAGAGATCTTCACGATCTGTCATATTGTCTCTTGTTTTCTTCCAAATGGTTGTCCATATCTTTGCATATGGAGAGCTCATACTGAATACCATAGCCAATCTTCTCACAAGATGTGTAGTTCACTGGCTCCTACTTGCTAGGTGGGGGGGGGGATGGGATGGGGGACAGGATGACATGAGATGTCTGATTCTCAGCCCACACGCAGGCAGGATCACAGTCGTCCCCCAGAGACGGAAAGAGTTCCTTGTTCTCCCAGCACCCTGAGTCAACCTCATGGTGCAGGTCCCAATGCGCCAGGATCTCTCTCCTTCGAGCTGCCGAAAGTCTGCCACACTCTCAGCCACCCCCCAAGGAGAGGAGGAGTTCCTTGTTCTTCTGGCACCCCAAGTCAACCACACGGTGCAGGTCCCAATGTGCCAGGGTCTCTCTCCTTCAGGCCACCGAAAGTCTGCCACACTCTTAGCCTCCCCCCAGAGAGGGGAGGAGCTCCTTGTTCTCCTGACACCCCTAGTCAACCACATGGTGCAGGTCCTGATGTGCCAGGGTCTCTCTCCTTCAGGCCACCAAAAGTCTGCTACACTCTTAGCCTCCCCCCAGAGAGGGGAGGAGTTCCTTGTTCTCCCGGCACCTCAAGTCAACCGCACGGTGCAGGTCCCAAGGTGCCAGGGTCTCTCCCCTACAGACCCCCTAAAGTCCACCATACTCACCTGCTATTTCTTTCTGATGAATTGACCATTCCATTTCCAAAGTTCTGAAATGGCCAACAGACCACAGAAAGAATTCTCTTTAGGCTCCTGTTTGAAACCAGAAGCTACAGCGATCTGCTGGCCTTGCTTCAGGGCCACTATCCTTGCACTTGTCAAACCATAACGGATGCTAGTAGACCCTTTACCTCCCTGGGTGGACTTCTCCCTTTCTCTACCCAATTTTATAGTTTTCCAATTATGAGACCAGGAGTTATTTAAGAGTACAGTCCAGTACTGATTGATTTTTGTGGCCCTCACTGCCTCCCAATGATCAGTTTGTATGTGTATTTGCTTAACTTAAATATGGTGACTGGATCAATTAAATATAGCTCAGCACACTAGAAATAATCTTTTACTCTCGGGAAATATGGGAGCTATGAAAAAAGTAGGCAGTTATGCTGCCTTTATTCAGTTTATCAGAATATTGATACTATGGAGCTGAATTGAAAGTTTTGAAACAAAATGTAAGAGTTATTTTCCCCAGTGTACATGTTATCTATAGAATATACAGAAAAGATGAAAAATGCTCTACCAGTAGGTAAGTCAATGTGGTGTGACAACTTTTTGGAAGTCAATTTGTTAATTTTACTTTTGTTTTCCTTTTAAACCATTATCTTTATTTCTGTAAAAACATCCTACAGAAAAGATTTTAAAAAGCCTACCAAGTTTTCTTCTATGCAGCTTTTAGTTGTGAATATAGAGGGACATAATTTCGTTATTCACTTTTTTCATAACTAACTTATGATGATTATAAGAAAATCATGCTCCTGATTGTTTCTGAGTCTTTTACGTATCATTTTACATGGCTTGAGAACATCTGCTGTGGAATGGTAGCATAAGTTAATAAGCGCTGATGATTTAGTTACTTTTCATAGAATGAGAGTGGGTTATTAATGTTGTATGGCTTATTCTTTAGGATAAAGCTTTTTCCCTACATATGATTTCTTTATTTATAGATGTTATTTAATTGCTTAGAAAGGCTCCAAAAACAGGTATGCCATTTATTGTACCCCCAGAAATGCACAGGCATTTTCAAGGAAATTTAATTGCTTTCAGAAATTCATTTAATTCCATCTGTGTGAAGAGATGGCAGGAATGGATGGTTGTTTATCCATTCCTTGACACCAGCTAAGGATCATCTTCCTGTTATGTGCATTTTATTTTCACTGTTTGCTTATTAAATAAAGCAGAAGTTAAATATAGCAGAAGACTAATAATTCTTTGCTACAGTTCATATTCTGCAGAAGTTAGAAGCACTGATTAAGGATCAAAAGAATCTTGCAGTTCTGCTCTAATTTTCACATCAAAGCTTTCATTTGGCACTCAAATATTCTTAATGATATGAAAGTATGACAAGCAATATTCTGATTAATTTATTTCCCCTGCTTTATGCTTTCTTCACTACTTGTAACATTGTCACCCGATTCTCCTGAAAAGTGGAATTGAAGGGATTTGGTATCCATCAAGTTCCTAATCCAGAATGTGCCCTTATTCAAGTTAAATAGCTTTTCAGATCTATGGCACAAGAAGGACAACTTACTTAATAAGGATGGATGAAATGGCAATCATCTATATGGTTTGGGCTTTGAACTCTGAATAGAAAAAAAAGGCAATAATAAGAAATTTAATAGGAGGAAGTGAATATCAAACCTTCGTCTTTTTTATTGTTTAATGTGCCACATTTGTGAAGCATTCATATTTTCCTTGTTTTTACTGAATATTATCTATCTATCTGGCCATCTCTACATCCACGCATCATCTAGCTATGTCACCCATGACAGCGCTCGGTGTTAGTCCATTGTCTCTGTTTGGTCTTCGCTCTCCTTTGTGGTTGTGGAGCTGGACCTCTCCAGCCATTTCATTTTTGAAAGCTGGTTTAATGTTATTTTACCAATAGAAGGCGCTAGAGAGACACAGGAACAATGGCCACAGGGTTTTTTCAGTGTGCTATTCTCTTCCTCCTTAAGTAGTTAGTGGGGACTCCAGAGAGATTCTCCTGCACCTCAGTAGAAGTTTCCTGCAGACCAACTATTAGTGCTGAGTGGGTGGCTTCCTTACCAACATACCCCGTGAATTTAAAGTGACCTTTTGCAGAGTTCTCACCAGACACTGACCCACAGAACCTGTGAAGTTCTTTGAGATTCGGCAGTAAGGCCTAAACCTCAGCTTGGGAATGGCCTGGTAGTCTTCCAATGTTTGAGTTCTTTTGGGGGGCTATTTTATTTTAGGAACATCTCCCAACACTTGCTACGAGTTCTCTTTAGGCTGTTGAGTAATTAATCATGTTTTACTAGTTAAGAATTTTGCATAGAAACTTACCTACATAAGGAATTTGCATAGGAATTTCCCTACAAATTCCTAGTGTAGTTTCTTTCTCCTGAGCAGACCGCGATTCAATTGCACATGGTTAGTGGCTCCTATAAGGTCCAGGCACTATGCTGGGTGCTGGAGTTGTGACAGTAAAATGCAGGCAAGGTTTTTATCCTCAAAGCCCCTTCAGCTTCCACATAATGAGCAAATGAGGCGCTCGGCAGCGCAGCTTCATTCGGATGAGATTCATGGGCTAGGATCGAACATGTTCTGCCGAAGGAAATAACATTTTAAACAAAGCTAAAGACTGTGGAAAGCCAGAAGACTAGGCAAGGGAGGAGGGTTTCAGCCAAGGTTGTTTTGAGACTGAGCGTCAGACTTGAACGTGGAATGTCGTAAGACCCATAGGCCACTGCCGAGGGCTTGGAAGAGGGCAAAGAGAGAAGCAGGGCCTTGTTCTCCGCTCGTCCCGAGGGCTGTATTAAGGATTCTGCGTTCCATCTGGTAGCCCACAGGGTTGCTGAGTCACTTGTAAGTTGCAGCGAGGATGTGATATCATCTTGTTTGTGTTTTTAAACCGAGAGTGGTGGCTCATGTTCCTGAGACGCACGTGAAACACTTAGGGTGCTTAAACCAAACCTAGGTGGAAGTTGGCGGCCACTCCCCGTTCTTGTGTTGGATCCCAATATCCTCCCATGTGACAATACTAAGAAGTGGGTCTTCCGGAAATGCTGAAGTTCCGTAAGGGCTCCACCTCCACCTCCGTGAACAGGGCTAGAGCCTTTATAAAAGAGGCTGGGGAGCTTTCTCCTGCCTTCTGCCACGTGGGGATGCTGTCCAGGAAGTCGCCTTTGAAGGGGACCCTTGACAGACACTAGATCTGCAACACAAAATAAGTGTTGTTTATGAATTACCTGGTCACAGCAGCCCAAATGGACCCTGATACCTCAGACCAAATAAATCATCTCTTTGGAAATAAATACAAGGCATCGGTAGCTTTTAAAATTTTCTGTTATTCCAATGTACAGACAAGTTTGAGAGTTGCTGAAACTTTTTGTTCTTTCCAAATTTTTTAAAATTTTGAGACAGGATTTTGTTTTGCTAAGGCACTAAATTTTTTAGGTTAGGCCTGAACTTGTGATTTTTCCTGTCTCAGCCTGCCAGAGTGCTGAGATTACAGGTACGCACCATGAAAAACACTGATTTTGGGGAAGACTACCACATCCAAGTAACAGTATGGCATGCTGAGGGCTAGATGATCAATTACCAACAAAACTTGTCGGATAGTTGGCGAACTTTCTAATCTAAATATTATTTAAACTGATCTATGACAGTGCATCATATGTCAAAGTCACTTAGAATTCCAAATACACAAGTTTGGCTTTTTTTGCTAATTAGAAAGTAGTTATAGTTAGTAAACATTTTTATGTACATTTTCCCAAATCTTCATTTAAGACAAGGGTGGTATCATCGGGGAATTAGTCATGTATCTAAAATTAAGGAAATAAATGCAACACAGAACTTTCTAATGAGTTTTGCTTTAGTTGGAAAAATGGCTTCAGTAGTTAAACAAATATTTTCTGAGAAAATGAATGAATGAATGAATGAAGTCTTCGTAATTAGATTCCAATTACACAAAAATAAAGCCTATCTGCTACCTCTTGACTTTACTAAAATTAGACATTAATTTCTCATCTGCGATTACCCTCAAGACAGACCAGCCCTCAGAGCTGTGTTTGACTAGTTTATGAAAATCTGTATTTATCATAAGGGTGACGGGTTCTAGTACCTTTGATTTCATTTTTTTTCTAGTGCTGAAAACTAAAGTCAGTTTGAAAAGAATCTGACGCACTTTCTTTGGCTGCAGAACTGTTTCTATTGCTTTTTAACCTGCTGTGCTGACCTCTAGACCACACTGTTTACCTCACTTTAGAGACTGACTCACACTCACCACCTCTGGAGACCACACAGGTTAAAGAAAAAAAATCATTAGATTTGCATTATAGAAGCATTACAGGAAACAAGGGTTGAAATCATAGTGTAGCCACAGTAGACCAGCTGATCTCAGTCAAATGGAACATGCTGAGTACGTGGCCTGACAACTGGTACACAAGTGGGTTGTTAGAGAGAGAGAGAGAGAGAGAGAGAGAAAGAGAGAGAGAGAGAGAGAGAGAGAGAGAGAGAAAGAGAATAGTTAATTGACTACCAGGGAAGGTCTTGGTCAACCTGTAATGTGGCTGGAACACAAAAATTCATGTTATTTAAATTTCTGTTCAATCCTGGGTCCCTTTCCATAGCACATATTTTCCATTCCACTTCTTTTGGCCCTCTGTTTCACCAGGAGTTGTTTTTTCTGCAGGAGTTGGTGTACGCTCGCAAATCTCCTCCGTAAAAGTAGAAGCCCTTGAGACTGCAGCACGAAGCTCATTATAGAATACTTTTCTCTTCCTCACATGCCGGTGGGGGACTAGGCTCAGAGCTGAGATGTGCAGTAAGTGCCTTTTGAATTATATTGGAAAGAGGATCGGGCAGATAGGTCATTCCATAAAGAAAACATGTAACCGAATCTGTGGTATTATAAAGTACTTCCATATGCTGTAAAATAAAACACCGCATCATTCCCTGGGGCTTCCCTCTCTCTTGTTTCATATGTACTCAGCTTCCTCATACATATTCCACAGCTAAATTACTGTGACATAGGAAGCTTCGTTTGATGGTATCAGAAAATTTTTTAAATAGCAATGAAATAAGGCCTAACCATAACACATGCTATTTAGGTGGTACCTGAAACAAGACCCAAGAACTATTCTGACTGCTGTGAAAAATTAATTGGAGAATAGTATCTCTCTTTTTTCTCCAGTGCTGGAGATTGAACCCAGGACCCTCACACTGAGCTGCGCCCCCAGGCTTTAAAAAACATTTTTTTTGTTGTTACAGGGTCTCATTAAGTTGCCCGGGCTGGGCTTAAACTTTGAATCCTCCTGCCTCAGTCTCCAAGAGTTCTGGATTACAAGTACCACTATCCCTAGCTTGGAGAATGGTATCTTAATTATAAAGCATAAAGAAATCTCACATTTTAGAGATTTGCTCATTGCAGACTCAGTAGGTAGCTCACAGCGTTGCATACAGCTATTTGCATATTACTAGTTGCAGTGGATTCCATTCTACTGCCAGGAATGCAGTGCCGGGTGCCCCATTAATCGTCCCTCACTTATCTACTTGATACTAATAGTCATAGGGGAAGCTTCTAATATGTAACATCTATCTATTGGCATTGTCTTTTAGGAGACAAAAACCCCATTAATGTAACTGTCATTGTAAATTCAACCCATCATCTTTGAAAAACATCATCTTTGAAAACTTAGTATAGCAATAAAAGCACCAATGTTTATGGTTAAAAGGCATCAGTGTAAGTCTTATTTTCAGTAATTAATCTGTATTAACTCCGCATCTCAAATTTTAAAACTTCCTACATGAAAATTTCCACTCTTTCAACTCTTTCTATGAAATGGTTTTTTTACATTTTTGCTGTGACATTGTTCTCATTCCTTACAATCTCCTCTCCCAGCTAAAAGACCTGTGATAAACTCTGCAGTGGCAGCTCACCGCAGCCTGTGCACCCCTGAGGCACAACTGTGTCCCGTCTACACTAGGGCGGCATTTTACTGCATGGTGGTGATGTTTATTTCTAGGACTGTTTCTCCTGTGCAGGAGGAGCTCACTGAGAAAACTATATCACCACTTCTTTGCATCAAGTTGAATTGATTTACCTATATTGAGAAGATCAAATGTTACATCGTTTGTGAAAAATACTTTGGGAAAATGCTGTCACGCAAACTTAGAGTTAAATCATTCTTGTTACAGGTTCCTCACTGAAGAAAAAAATTCTTTTAGTAGCTCATGAAACGATAGTGGAGCGGTGAAGAGCAGAAGCACATTATTTTCAACTAATCTAAGATGCTTCATAAACTTGTAGTTCTGAATTCAGTTTATGGTCAATATCTGACAACACACAGATTTCACTAGTTATTCTTTCAGTATTCTAGAATATATATACATATATATATTTTTTTTTTCTTTGTCTTTTTTGAGGCAGGATTTCATTATATGGTTCAGATGATCCTCCTGCCTCAGCCTTTTGAGTCCTAGGGATTACAGGTGTGTTCCACTGCGCCTGGATTGTCTTCTAGAATGTTTTAAAGATACTAGGTCATCTGCTGTAGAACCACAGAATTCTGGAATGTTTCATCTTCAATTCCTTAATAATCAGTTTTTGTTGTTGTCAAACCTTTCTCTCATTCACGGAAATTCATGTCATGCTAAAAGTTTCTTCATCCCAACAACCAATATAATTTCCTCCTTTTTGCTTAGTTTCAGTGCTAACTGCCCCCAGGCGAGGGTTCAGCACAGTTTCCTGTGAAAAGCCGAATAGTGAATGGTGTCCAGCTCTGTGGGGAGTGAAGTCTGTCCCGACTTCTCTGCTCCACTGTCCAGGTGTGAAGGCAGCTATAGACAACATGTAACTGACTGGCATGGCTGCGTGTCAGCCATACCTTGCTTACAAAAGCAGGCAGCTGGGCAGAGTCCCCCTGCAGGCTGCACTTGTCAGCCGTGATCTAGGTCCGCAGACCCTAACTCTGAGCAGCACCTGGAGCCGGTAAGGTGTGCAGACTCTGGCTCCGTCCCAGGTCTACTGGATCAGAATTTGCACTTCAGCGAGATTTCCAGGTGATTTCTGTACCTGTGTGTTTGAGATCTAAGCCGCAGGTGAGTAGCACAAAGGAGGTATCTGGGAGTTACTGTATCCGTTCACAGAGGATTCCGGGCTGCCTTCTCAGAACGTAGCTTGCGGGCCTTTTCCAGTCCCTTTCTGTGCCAGTTTTCCTCCCTTAGTGCGTTCTCACCTCCCTTCCGCCTGCTCTGCTTCTGCTGTCAGCTTGCCTGGCCACCGCCTCAGCCTCCCAGCTGCTCAGTCCCCGGGTTCTGTACCGTAAGTGGGGCACTGGGAACTCTTCAGATGGAAAGGCTTGGGCCTGTCTGAAGCGCTGCCAAATGTGTGGCATGCCTTGGATATTTACATGACTGCCTGTCCTGCATTACCCACATTCTCTTCTGCACCCCTTTCTACTTTCCAGGACAACAGAAATGCAAAAGGAACCTGAAGGTATAGAGCTGATTTCCCCTTCTGTATTGACATACTGCAGAATCTACAATAATGATAACACTTCTCAGTAATATACCAATGACAACAATGAGAAGAAAATTCTAAGAATACTGGGGGACAAAGCAACTGAACTGTTCCACCATTTTCTTAAATGCTAGCCAGATGCCTTAATTATGAGGTATATGTTTTCAGGTAAGACTTTCAAGAAAATTACAGTAGGCAATTATGTAATTTTCCTGCTGTTCTTCATGCCTCCTCCTTATCCCTTTTTATTGATATAGATACCTATTAGAAAAAAGTGGCCCACACACAAGTTTGGATTGATTTGAGTAGGTGAAAGTTGATTATTTAGTTTTAAAATTTAAAGCTCTCCTTTGGATAGCCCTTTAGGCTTCATTGTAACTTTTCTACACTGGAGAATATATATTCTACAGTGGAGGAGATGTATTTCTGACCTCAGCTCTCACCAAAGAGTTACTGACTTGTTCTTACACATATACAGTGACAGACAACTTGTCTACCTGGAATTTAGTGTTTCATACATTTTAGGTTTTCAATAAATATTTATCAGAGGTTTACTTTCTTTTGGGCAGCACTTGACCCCTGGTAAAAGCACCTTACTAAAAAAAAAAAAAACTCTTACTTACTTTTATCTATTGATTTTTCTACTGTCTTATAAAATCACAGTATGAGTTATTAAATAAAAAAAATAGCAAAAATTTGATTTACTGTACCTGGCACCGTTCATTGATTTTCTCATTTAATTGTCACTATAAGTAGTTGCTATTACTATCCTTTTGTTTTTGTACTGGGGATAGAACTCACAACCTCACACTTGCAGGCAGGTGCTTAAGCCACTGAGCTAAATCCCCAGGCCACTATTCTTATTTTAAAGATGAAGAGACTGAGGCGTTGATGGAGCAACTTGTTTAAAGTCTTAAAATTAGAAAGAACAGAAACAGAAACTTGAAACTGGATAGTTCAACTAGAAAGTAAATACTGTTAACCATTGATATTACCGTGCTCATAATAGAAATTTAGGCTTTCCAATGACTAGCATTTTCAGAAACTTGCAAGTATCACTTGCAAAGCGAGCCTGCACTCTTGAGGCCTGTGCAGAGGAAGCTATTATGCATGGGTCATCAGGAAAGACAGTGAAAGCTGACGCTGACATCCTATTAGTCCTACTGAAGTGCAGCAATGCAAAAATCCTTCAATTTATCAAGGGCCCCATTATAATCGAAGCATAGCTGTGGTAAACATAAACAATTGCGATTCCATGCAGAGTTAGCTGCTAGTGTCGCAGTAATCACCTTGCGCATTCTCCTTGGTAGTGAGGTCTCCAAGCTTCTCACCAAAGCCTAAAATGTAATCATAGGGTTGCCAGTTGTGCTCCTTGGGGTAAGCAATGCATTAATAGTGTGAAAAATTGCAGCTTACAAGCCATTCCTTTAGCAACTGTGGTGACAGTTGCAGACTGCTTCTGCCACCGTGGGGCTGGATTTCCTAGAAGAACTCACAACTCTTAAAAATTAGAGTAGCCTCATTCGCCTCAAATGCACTGGCAGTTTTCACACAGTTTGGATCTGTGTGGTCCTAAGACTGGGTATTTGCCCGGAGCCCTGCCGGGTCAGGCAGTGGCTGAGGCCGATAAAGCCGGGAGAGAGAGGAGTCCAAACAGCATCTCAGCTACTCTGCAAAATCAAATCTGAAAGAGAAGTGAAAAACCATACTCATTTTTTTCTCTTCTACAGATTGATAATGACAACAAGTCATTATTTATGGTTGGACAACACAAACATTGCCTTTCTGAAGGGTGTGCTAAAGGATGTGAAATTATTTTATGTAGTTCAAGTGTTATACAAATACAAGGTGAATGTTATTTTTCTACATCCTAGATAAAAGTTTATTGTCTGCCTTGAGCTATAATGATTCTCATTTGATTGGCTTCTAGCAGAAAAACAAACTGGAAGAGGAAAGAAAAGTGTGCTGGAGAGCTGAGTGTGGAAGCTGAGAGCACATTCTACTGCAATTGCATAATAATCATGGAAGGTATTAGAGGATAATTTGAATCCAGTCCAGACTAGGCTATGATAAGTCATAGCATTCATTTTTCCTTGGGAGATGTATCATTAAAACGGTCATTTTTGTCTTCCTTTAGTATCTAACTAACCTGAGTTTCCCAAATTTCCAATGCTATCCAATCCACCCCTCTATTGAAGATGCTTTAAATTGATGTTGATTCTTTTATTTATTTAATGCCTACCATGTCTAAGCGTTGGATTGGCATACTGTTACAAAGACAAATAAGATGGAACTAATTTACCCTTAGTGTGTAGTAAGATAAAAGGGACAAACACAGCAAGCAAAAGGATATTCAGTAATAGTCCTACAGACTCATCTGTATAGTTTGCACTTGGAGAAGGAAGAAGGGGTCAGCTCTCTGAGGAGGTAGAATGCAGGCAGGTCAGGAAAGACCTGCTCTGTGTAGAAGGTGGCTATGGCTCTTTGAAGAAACTGCATACCTCCAGTCTGATCCATTATGTCCAACCCAGATGACAGTATTATTTTCCTTATTTTAGAACATCAATGGAATATCGACTTTGTGCTAGGCATTGTGTTAGGAGTTTACAGTTTCAGCTGGAGGTGGATGTATCCTTAATTGTGTTAAGAGAAGAGAGATGCCCTCCAGGAAGGAAGCAAGTGACCTTTGCACACTGTCGCGGTGGTCTACAAGTCTTTTCTTTTGGACCCTTGATCTGTCCTCCCACTCTCTGGGGCTGACTGGCACCAGCTGTCATGGTCCAGTGGAGTTACTACTTACTGCACGTGACATTACTGAGATCTAGGATGGCTGTCCTGCCTAGCTGGGTAGGGGATGGCCCTGGTGAGAGGGTGTGAGCAGGGTGAGGCAGCTTTGTTACACTTGCTCCCGTTGGTGGAGCCAGTATCTTTACTGTGTCCCTGTGGAGTAGGGTTTGGTACTCTTGGAGGTGATGGCTGTTCCATCGGTCTGGGACCCTCAATAACCATCATTAGCCCAGGGCTCTGTGAATTGTATTGGACTTTTGGGGTTACCAAGAAACAAACCTTTGTTGTTCTAAATCCCTGAGATTTTCAGCTGTTTGTTACCACAGCATAATTTAGGGTTCCCTGATGATACACATTTTTGGCAAGGTTTCCACATTCTCCTGTATAAGTTATGCCTCTTATGTATGTGTGCGTTGTTTCCTGTACTCACTGTTTCATTTAAAAAGTAACACTTTATTGTAGTTTAACTAGTTAGACTCTACAAGGAAATAAACAGTATCTGTGTTATCTGTTATCCAAGGACCTAGCACAGTGATTGGCACATAGAAAGTGTTTGTTGAAAGAATAAGTGAACAAATGAACCATGAATTATTGTATGAAATCAAATGTTTTAACAGGACACAATTCTTCATTTACATAGTATATTAAAGCCAAGGGAGGTAGTGATGACTTCAGAATATTTTTCCTGCTTTTTCTCATCATCTGACTCAATTTTAAGCAAACACAATCAAAATTCTACTAACATAAATTGTAGTTCTCTCAAAACTTAGCTTGGAGACATATTTAATAGGAATAAAGTTTTTTTCTGCATTGTTCCAGAATTGACCCCATTTTGCCTCACTGGAGGAAGTGCTGGTCTCAGCTGTCTTGCTTGGGCTTCCGGTTAGCTGTGAACCGCCGATATGGACAGCGGCACCCCGACTGTGGACCACCACACGTCTCTAGGACACAGGTCTCTGACAAAGTGACTTCCCAGCCTGTATAAACACAACAATTAACCAAAGCAGGTAAGATCGTGTCATGGGAAGACAATGAGCTTTACTTCCCTGCTGGTATAATATTTGCGTTTGTGTGTCTGGTCTCCTAGCTTGGGTCTCTTCTAGTTCACTCCAGGGAAAACATAGCTGGTCTACTCCCCACTGCTTTAATGAGGCGCCTGCTTGTGTTAAGAAAACATCCAAGTTGCTCCAGCTTCAAAACAAGCTAAATTTTGGCAGCTGGAACTCGGGGGAAGTGTGGAGAGTTCTGACCACCTCTGCGTCTGTTGAGCTAATGACAAGAGCATGTGCATCATCACCACTGTCACACGTATCACTTCGTCCTGAATCTTAACATATCTGCCTAAAATGTGATCATTTGACGCTGCCTAGGATATGGGAAGCATAGTGGAGAGGCAAACCAGAAAGGAAGTCTCACTGGCTCTTGGTCAGGAGCTTGTTTGTTGAGAAGACCAGAGAGGCTTGGATGGAATTGGATGCAGCGTGGCCAGGCAGCCCCTGCCAGTCATTTCCGCCTTCCTCTCACTGTTCTTCTGCTTCTCAAGTTGGCTTGACAGTCTGTTTTGCCTTGGGTGTAAACTTATTTCCAGCTGTCCCTTTGAAGCCTGCTGAGCATTTATGCCCAGAGGCACTGGCTGCATAGCTGGAGCAATCAATGATCCGTGCTCACTGCCACCTCTCTTTGTTACGCTTGCTTCCAGGACATTCGTCTTGTAGCTATTTTTTGTCTCCCTGACCATTTGTGATTGGCTGTGTTCTGCCACAGTATGACCACTCATCCTATTTTTCAGTGACAAGGACAGTCTCCTTTAGACAATTAGGAGCAAGCAAATATAAATAGCATGATTTACAGACCAAAATGCCAAAGGGGGGAAAACTCCTGTATAACCTCTATAATAATAATCTCCAGGTACACTAACAAAGTCAGCAAGTGCAGAGTTAAGTTGTTTCAGTGCTGTGTGACTATTACTTGGGAGGATAATTCTAGTGTACAGTGAAGGAGATACAATAAAGCTGTGTCAACATGACAGTGAATCCGCTTTGGCACATCCACAGTGAACAGGCCTGGCTGGGCGAGGCATGATGCTAACGAAGCACATCAACTCAAATCCTGTGTAGACCTGTGTGTTTTTGCATGTCCCATGGCTACAGTTAGACTTATTCCTGGAATTCATTCCTTGAGAGTGGGAGAGGGGGGTTATAGAAAGAAGTAAACCTCATAGGTATATTAAGACAATGCACACAGATGTGGCTATGATATGTAAGCCACATGGCTGATCCACATCCTCTGGATATACGCTAAGTTCCCAACTTACCATGCCTCAATTTATGGTGTTTTGACAATTCAGTAGAAGCCATACTTCACATTTTGGGTTTTGACCTTTTCATAGGTTAAAGGTGTTTGTTAAGAACTCTCTTGTGATGCCTGACAGCAGCAGCTGCTACGGCTCAGCCAGTCACAAAAACTTGGTGGTCACTGGTCGTTGCTGTGCAGTGTGCTGCTGCGTTGCTAAGCTGGGCTATGTGAAATGTTAGGTAGAGAAAGCGCCTTTTCAACTTACGGTATTTTCATTTTACAAGGAGTTTATCAGGACATAATCCACATCATAAGTCAAGGCCCATTCATTTCTCAAACCAGTTTCTTTGGATTTGTTTGATTGGGAGCTGTGCTGAGAGCCAATGTGTAGTTCTGATATTGTTGAACTACACATTCCGCTACTCAGTCCAAAGAATATTTATTGAAAGCTCTTTGTTTACGAACCAGTGCCGAACAAAAGACCAGCGTATCTTATTTATCTCTTTATTTTGTGCCCTTAAACCAATGCAGAGCCCATAGACATTCCATGCCTGTTTGTTGACCTTAATGGAACTATTTATTGGGAAGGAGGAATAATACATAATGAGCACCGTACAGGTACCAGGCACAAGAGCCCAAGAACACAGTGGCTAAGGGAAATATCTCTGCCTCTAAGAG
This sequence comes from Dolichotis patagonum, assembly GCA_004027295.1. Taxonomy (NCBI): domain Eukaryota; kingdom Metazoa; phylum Chordata; class Mammalia; order Rodentia; family Caviidae; genus Dolichotis; species Dolichotis patagonum. The sequence continues at coordinate 8,662 of PVJX010023999.1, read as the reverse complement.
CCTGTACTCGTCTTTCCTTATAGACCTTTTTCTGCACAGATGTAGAAGATAATTTACCCTTACCTTGTATACTCTAAGAGCAGCTTCACAATTGCCTAAGTTCATGAACAGTGGCTTTAGGAAGGTTGCAGCGCTGTTCTGGTGATTTTTTTCCTATACATATTAACTTGGGAAAGGAGGGTACAGGCCTCTAGCATGGATGTGTATAGGGCATGGAAACCGGAAACATACATATCATGTTTTCCCTTTTCTTGGTTGGTAGATGACATGGGTTAGGAAAGAGTAAAATACTCATCAATCAAGCTTGATCCCTCTCAGGAAAGCCCTGAGTCCCTGTTTTGCTATTGACTGTTGGGAGCATCTCACAAACATACCCTGAGTCACGTAGACTAAGTCACTGGTTAGTGGCTCTCATGTCTCATTCTCAGTCACCTGACCGATAATTGAACTGCAGCAGATGGCTTGTGCAAAGCGTTACAAAGTCCCTCCTTTGCACTCCCATTAGAGTGTGGAGTTGCTTTCCTGTAGAAGTTATCCAATAGAACAGTAATTTACTTCCACACTTTCCTCACTTGCTTGGGAGCTCTTTGAGCTCAGACGACTGTGTGTTTAGACAGGTTACCTGCAAAGGAAGCTCAGTGCTATGATGCTAGGAACTAAAACTTACCTTGGGAGAAGGCAAACAGTTAAAACCTCTGCCTCTGCCTTTCTCTTTTTGGATTGCTCCAAATATAAAAGACATTTCTGTTCTGATTATATCTTTTGTGCTGCTAATTTGCTAAGACAAGCCCAGGAGTCCTCCTCACCCTATTCTTTTAAAAAGTCAAAGAGGAAGCAGAGTTGGTGGTAGGAAAATCATGCATGAAGAGAGATGCATGCAGGGCTACCCACTGCAAGGGCAGGGGCACCATTCTCATAGCATATGATGTGAATTGTGCACCCTGGAGCTGCTTCTGTGAAAGCTACTGTTCCCTCCTCAGGGCCAGGCTCATGTACAGGTGGAGTCCTCCAGGGTACGAACGCGCTGGAATTTTGAACTGTGCAGCCTTCACTGACATGATTACATACAATGCAAACTATATGAGAGATAAGAAAAAGCTTAAGGGTATATGTGAAAATATTTGCTATTCACTATTAATTTAACTTGATGCTTTGGCAGTCACAGATCCCGTTTAATCACACTACAAAGAGCATAAACAGTGTGGGATTTCAGCTTTCTTGTTTATTACATGTATGACCTTGGACAAGTTCTGAGTCACAGTCTCCTTAGTTGAGATATGGAAATTCTATTTCCTATCACTGGAACTTAGTGGTTATTGTTATGCTTATTATCATCTCTCTTAAAATCTGGACCTTTGTTTTTCCTTGTGACTAACACATAGTACCCTTTTCTTTGAGGTGTGACTTTTCCATGACTATTGCATACTATCAAATTTCTAGTTCATAGCTGGAGATTCTGGATTTGCACTGTCCAGAATGGTAGCCACTAGTGAGATATGGCAGTGTAAATATAAATTAATTAATATTAAACTTTTAGTTCCTCAGCTGCACCTGACATATCTGTCCTCAGTAGCCAGATGATGTTGGTAGATACGATATTGTCCATCATTGCAAAAAGTGTATGATGCTCTAGATATTGTTTATTTCTCACATCTGGACTATCACTGATTGAGTCCCCAAGGAAACAAATTCTGAGGCAGTGATTTGGACTCAGAAAACCTAGTGGGAATGCTCTTGGGAACATGTCTGTGAGGAAGTGAGAGAAGTAGTCTTAAGCAAAGGGACAGGTGGAGCTGAGATGTAGTCACAAAAGGAACCTCAGTACATTCCCCAGAGTCCTGGACCTGGAATAGCTCTTCAGTAGTATCTGGAAGTGAAGCAAGTGTGGGACCAGATCTCTGCACTCTGTAACAACAGTCATGGAATATTGATCACCCTGAAGAAGAGGTGTAACATGGAGGAAGCAGATCTATCTCAAGGGAAGGAATCCTGGGGAAGGGATTTGGCTGGAGACATTCAGTTGCCAACCCTCCGGCAGCTGAGGAATAGCTGCCTTGGTCAGTATGGAGTAGTCTGGTTGGTGTACACCAGTGCCTGCTGCACAGCCCCACAGTGCTCTGACGTGCTCTCACATTGCTGGTCCCAAAGATCTCGTGCTCTGGGCTTTTGCCTCATTGACTTTTTTCTTCTGGTGCTCCTGTATAATGGGTTATAAAAGACATTTTTCTGAGACTTAAATGATGGTGCTAGCTAAAGCACAGAGTGAATGATGGTAGAGTCACATGCATGGTTCTTTCCTTCTCATCTTTACAATGAAACAAAGAGTGGAGAGACTAGCAGTAGGTTGGCGGCTAGTCTAGTGTTGACACTGTCCTTTTGTATTTCAGTGATGAATGCTAATCATGGACAAAAAGCTGTCTTTGGATGATTTTGATTATCAGTAATAGAAACCAGTTCGAGTCATCTTAAGCAAAAGGGAATATATGGGAAAAATACCGTGGTATCTCATGGAATCCAAGATCAACCCAGCTAGAATTTAGTCCATGTTTTTATTCCCAAATATTATCATGTTAGAGGAACCACTTTTTCTCCACTCAGCATGCTCTCATTCAGAAATACCTCCATCGGTGTAAATCTTCAGTCTATTTTTCGTAGCCTCACTTCTTCCTTGAGAAGAGACAATTTATCTAGGCAGTAAATTTGGAAGCACAAACTTGGCTGTTTTGGTTAGCCTCTCCATTCTGGATCTGGATCTGTTTACAGAGGGCATGTATTCTACTTTGATTCTTCATTCTGCATGTTTTTAAATGGCTAAAGTATACCTACATGGACAGGGTATGGTTGTCCAGCACTAAGAGGAAGTCTGCTTAATCTGGGGTTATGAATCAGAAAGCTAGTTTTGTTACATACCTAAAGTGCTAATCTGCAAGCTGTATCACAAATAAAGGTTATATTTTGATCTCAGTAAATATCCTGAGTGTCTATTGATTTAGAACAAAGAGCTCTTGGCAGTGTTCCTTCTCAAAGCCTAGCTCACCTCTCTTCTCTACTCCTTTACTTCCATTTAGCTGTTTCCGATCTTTTCTGCACATGGCAGGAGATGCCCATATCCACGTCCTTCAGTTCTAGCTACTGGCAGCAACTGACTGGCTACCTTTGAATCCCTATACCAAATCTGTACAGTACAGCATCTGATTGATTTAACTTTGGCTAGTGTCTGTCTTTGGTTGAACAAATTGTGGGAGAACTGGGGGAAGCAAATTCACATACTACAGAAATATGTAGGAACCGGATGGGGAAATAGCTATAAGAAAATAAGGTTGTTATGACTATCTATGCAATCTTTTATGGCAGAGGGTAGGTACTCTGGGCCACATACCTTGGTTCATGAATGCTGCTGTTTGCAAACAACTCAGTTCACAAACAAAAGTGTTCAGAAAAATGTTGCTTCTGTTCACAAGCTCTGCTTCAGGCAACAAACACAATCATGCCCATCTTCCCTACACAAACACAAATGCAGTCATCATTCCCAAAATTGTAAAACAAATGAAATTTGTAAATAAGGCACCACTGTAGTTGTTTTCATTAGAGTAACCAAAAGGTGACTTCCAAGCCTGTCATTGCCACGCTGGTCGTCCAACTTATGTTGCCATGAATTTGCCCTCTTTTTAGATTGTATCTTCAGCTTAGCACTGTTATCATGTGCGTTTCTAGATGAGTCCTTGATGTCATCTGGCTGCCTAATCTCATTAATCTATTTTTGCCAAAGGTCATGTGCAATTTGAAAATTTTGTTGGGCAAATGTATGAGAAACAAGGAAAAAGGAGAAAAAAGTCGGTATTTCATGGAATACAGTTCAAAAGGAAAAGAGGGAGAGGAATAGGTATTTAATGAACACAGAGCCATCAGGTAGTGTACTCACACCCCTGAAGACTTTCCTGTATTTAGCATCAGGCATCACAAGTGTCACGTAACTGTGGACATTCAATCACATTTCAGTCCATCAAACAATTCTTTCTTCACTGTGATGCTGCATAATAAAATGACTGACTAGGCCGGATAGTCTTCTATGTCTTTACTCCCAAATAGCTCGTATTCTCTAGAAATTTAGAGCCAGCTCACAGCTTTTTGCTTCAGTAATCATTAAGGTCACATGACCTATGTTGCACACAAGGAAGGATATCAATGATGAACCACCCTGCTGAGAAATTAATCTTCAATCAACATGTATGTGTGTGTCCTCTGGAAGTCACCATTGATATTTCATGATTTCTTTTATTGCAGAACTGAGGGGCATGCTACATGTCAAGATGAAATCAATGTGAAATTGATGGGTTGAGAGGAATTTGGACTTAAGGGCTTTGCAGTGGTGTAACAATCAAGTTATCCTTTCTCCGGCCTTGCTGAACTACTTTACTTGTACTATCGAATTCACATAACATTCAATATATTCCTCCAACTTTTTTTCAAGTGCTCTTTGCTTCATTATTGTATTTATTTATTTTAAAGATTATAACATGGATATATGATCATTTTATAATGCTGGAAAATAGAAAATAAGAAAAAAAACTTGTTCATTATCCATCATTGTAACATTTTAGGCTATTTCACACCAGTTTATTTAGGTTTGAAAAATAAAATTGAGCTTTTCAGTTGTTTTGTGCCTCTAATTTCATTTCTGATTTTTTCTAACTGCTATTATAGTAGGCATTAGTCATGTTGTTCCAGCTACCTTTTAACATAATTTTTAATGACTACTGACCATTCCTCTCTTTTTGGATAGTTTGTTTGGATTAAGTTTTTAATATTTATAAAAGATTAAAAAAAGATTCTGCAATTTATGTAATTATACCCACTATACAAATATTATGTGTTATACATTCATATTATGTGTTATATATTCATATTATGTGGATGCATGTATGTATGTGTGTATGTATTTTTTCCCTGTGGATTAATTCCCAGAAGTAGAATTACTGATATAATGTTCCTTTTTAAATTTTCACTTTTTTTGATTCGGTCCCAAAACAATTTTCTGGAAGCTTGTGAAAAATACACTCCTTTAATCTGTGATTCCTCTGAACAAATAGAAGTGTGTTCTCTTCATTTCAGGGAAGATGATTAAGTCCCTTTTTGCTTTAGAATGCTTTGAGATGCTTTTACTTTTCTCATACCCTCTCCCCAACACAAAAGCGCACATCATTGAATCATGGAAAATGGAAAGTTTCTGCTTATCTTGTCCTGGCTGAGAAAGACATCTCCTAGTGATTTCGAATAATATGGTTGAAAGTAAAAGAATTCTAAGTGACTTAAAGGTGGTTCTTTCCCCCCTTTTCTTTCCTCAGGCATGCTGTACACATTCGCTACTGAAACCAGTGGCCTCAGTGCCTGCAGTGTTACCGAAACACAGTGGCCCTTGTGGGATGGGGCAAAACTGGACTGGATTTGAAAGCAGAGTGTCTGGCTGGGCCCTGGTCCCCTGCTACCTCTGTGTCTTTTTGACACTATGCCAAGTGCTTTATCTGAAATTCATCACTTCATTCAGTTCTTAAGTCACCCTCTGAGGTAGGTACTGCCACTGCCATTGGACAGCTTGTTTAGTAGCATAAAATAATGACTCCTAGCTTGCAAACAGCAGACATCAGAAATTTCAGCTGGCTCTCCTGAACTCATCCTTTGTTTTCTCTGTTGTCTGATCCCACATTGTTCTTGTTACCATGTTCGTAAGGCAAGTATTTAACCTCTCTGAGTCTTACTGTGTCCTTTTTAAATTGCAGGTAATTATATCTACCCCACAGGGCATTGGTGGAGATCAGATGAGCTCATTTAAATTGAATGTGCTATTTGAAGTGGAATAGAAGTGTTAGGAATTATGAATATGCTAATGAAAATGGCCACTACATTTACTTCCATAGCTCATATTGACTTCTGAAAATTTGGTATTTGTTTAGTTCCTAGTTTACAAATTTCATTTTATCATTTAAAAAAATTTCCTCTAAAAAGCCCCAAGGAAATATAAAAACATTTAATAATTAAATGTTAAAGTATTACAAAGCTATTTGATTTAAGCAAAGTAAGAAGTTTTGAGTTTTTTAAAGATGAATTTCTACGGTTTGTCACCATTGACACTACGATTTTGATGTTGGCTATTTCTTTGTTGTATACAGGCCTAGCCTGTATATGGTAGAATATTTATCAGCATTGTAAGCTTCTTGTAGTTGAATACCTGTAGCATCCTACCACCATTGTGACAGAGAAAAAATACCTACAGATACTGTCAAATACCTCTTGGGTTTGGGAGATACTGAATTTCTCCTATATGAGTACCATTGCTTTAACAAAATGTCTGTCTCACAAGATGCAAATTTTATTCACTAGGATCTAGATTTGAATGGTTTTATATCTGAGTATGTTTTTGTGTCTTAGTATAATGCAGGAGGGTTAATTCTACAAAGGGAATTATCTTTGGCATTTGTTGTTTTAATCTATTCTAATTTTACAACCTTGTTATCAGATGAACAGTTTTGTTTTTCTGACTGCCCAAACCAATTTCACTGAATGCCATTATCAAGATCTGAACACAAGATTATGAAAAAAACAAGAAATAAAGAAAAACAGAAATCTATACAATTACAAGGAGAAGCCTATTCTGGGAATAAAGCCTCCTGTAATATTTCCCATTTTTATTAAGATTTCCATCTCAAGAATGGATTTGTGCTGTGTGGTTTTCAGTTCTTGTTACCATCAATTGTCATAACAGAGGATAAACCTAATTGCAATGCCTGGGATAGGCTGTTGCTGGCAATGGTGAGTGGCCCTCCTCTGACGTTGTGTTATTCCAGAGCCACAAGGAAGCACAGTCGCTGACCAGACGAGATGAAGTACTCTGGAAAGATCAGGGGTCATCAGGCCTGAGTGGCTGAGCAATTTAGCATGGGGGATTCTGTTCAGCAGTCTAAATTGCAGCTGGTCTACCTGTCCAAAGAGCAATGCCCGCGTCGTTACATGACATCAGTCAACTTAGCAAAAGGCAGTTTCCATCACAAGAAGGAAATTGAATGGGAAGAGACTTAATATTTCTTGACGCCTACTCTGTACCACCGGACTAAGAATTTTCTGTGTGTTTGCTCCTATAAATATATGAAGTAAGCATTATCATATTCAGCTTTTTACTAACGAAGCTGAAGTAACGTGCCTAAGATCAGTAAAGCTGAGAGAGTGAGATGATGGCGGGAAAGCCTCTTAGTACTTTCAGCTAATGTAGTGGACCTGGGACCTAATAATCCGATAAAAGATAATATTATTGTATTATGAACTTGATTCAGGTATTTAAAATGACACATTAATTTGAAAAGTGGTTTGTTAATTTTAGGGAGTAGAAAGGGAGCCTCACCACCACCCCCAAACTGGTTGGTAAGCAAAGGAAGAATTCGTGGAGGGGATATGGCAGTGATTTCAAAGTTCCCTTGTCCTGAGATATTAGAGGCCATTTGTTTTCTAGATAACTCTAAGTCTTGGTAGTGTTACCGCGAAAGTCAGTGGTACCCTTTGTTCTTGCTAACGCAAGTTTTATGTATTTTTAATGAGCTTTTCTGAAGCTTTGTGATGTAAAAAAACTTAAGGTAGGTGCTGGGAACAAGTCAAAAGCGTAGCTCCTTTCCTCTAATGGGCTGGTTTCTCCTAGAGGACATAAGAAGTGTTTTGTTAATTTTTTAAAAAAGAGACAGTTGAACAAGATTAAGAAAATTGCAAATGAAATTAGTAGTATAGTTTCAAAAAGTAACAGGTAACTTCCTTGACGTAGAGATCATAGCACCACGTTGAAAACAGTCAGAAGCAGAACAGCTGCTGAGCTGGGAGGAGTAGATTTAGGGGAGAAGCCAGGGTCCCTGGTGCATATCTGTAGGTGAATCACCTTTTTACAAGCTCCCAGCCGGAGCAATATAAACCTTTCCCACTCCGGGCTTGTTCCTTGCCTCCAAACACGCAGGTGCAATTGCATATATTAGTAAATGTCCTCCCAGACTCTAGTAATATTTCTCAGATTTTTCATGAAATCATCTTAACTCCTCTACTAACTCCATACTTTTTCCTCTGGACTTATCTGCTGAAGAGATTGTGTAGACATCCTATGATCCATGCGCTTCTTTCCTTGTCAGATAACTGGACTAGAGGTTTATGCTGGCCAAAGGGAAACCATACGAGCCAAGCAGACTCTGTCTCTCCATAGCCCAATAAAGTGACATGGTGGAGCTTTTCTTTTCTTTTTCTTTTTTAAATTTTTATTTAAAGAGAAAAAACAAAAAAGAAAACGACCAAACAAAACAGAAAAAGGGTAGCAACAATGCAGAATTCCAAAGGCCAAAAATAAAAGAACCACAATAACAAAAACAAAACAAAAACAGAAACACTAAGAAATCGCCACTTGATAGGTTACATACTGTCATCATTGGAAATAGTTGTTCAAGTTACAAAATTAAAGCACACAAAGTAGACATTCAAACAGTGAGACTGTTAACAGTTCTGCTCAACAATCTAACAAAAACAGTAATGTGGTCATCTGTCTTACACACTTAAACATACATGCAGTTATATCCTTTAGAGCACTTTCTTTTATATATATATATATATATATATATATATATATATATATATATATATA
>PVJX010023998.1:0-28607 GCA_004027295.1 Dolichotis patagonum | reverse complement strand
ATTTTATTTTAAAAGGGAGTAAAATTAAACACAACAAAACAGAACAGAATGGGACATAAGAAAGCATAAATTTCAAAGCTAGACAACCAGAGATCTTCACTATCTGTCATATTGTCTCTTGTTTTCTTCCAAATGGTTGTCCTTATCTTTGCATATGGAGAGCTCATACTAAATAACATAGTCAATCTTTTCACAAGATTTGTAGTTCACTGGCTGCCACTTGCTAGGCAGAGGGGAGAGGGGAGCATGGGATGGGGGACAGGACGACATATGAGATGTCTGATTCTCAGCCCACATGCAGGCAGGATCACAGTCGCCCTGCAGAGACAGGAAGAGTTCCTTGTTCTCCCAACACCCCAAGTCAACCACAAGGTGCAGGTCCCGATGCGCCAGGGTCTGTCTCCTACAGGCCGCCAAAAGTCTGCCACACTCTCAGCTGCCCCCAGAGAGGGGTGGAGCTCCTTGTTCTCCTGACACCCCGTGTCAACCGCACGATGCAGGTCCCAATGTGCCAGGGTGTCTCTCCTTCGGGCCGCTGAAAGTCTGCCACACTCTCAGCTGCCCCCCAGAGAGGGGGGGAGTTCCTTGTTCTCCCGGCTCCCCAAGTCAACCACGTGGTGCAGGTCCCGACGTGCCAGGGTCTCTCTCCTTTGGGCTGATGAAAGTCGGCCACACTCTCAGCCGCCCCCCAGAGAGGGGAAGAGCTCCTTGTTCTCCCGGCACCCCGAGTCAACTGCAGGGTGCAGGTCCTGAGGCGCCAGGGTCTCTCCCCTGCAGGCCCCTTAAAGTTTGCCATAGTCACCTGCTATTTCTTTCTGATGAATTGACCATTCCATTTCCAAAGTTCTGAAATGGCCAACAGACCACAGAAACAATTCTCTTTAGGCTCCTATTTGAAATCAGCAGCTACAGCAATCTGCTGGCCTTGCTTCAGGGCCATGATCCTACCAATTTGCCACCAAAACAGTGTGCCTTGTCAAGTATATTTTGTAATAAACAGTTGATATTAATCTTCCAGCCAATTTTCTGTACTGTAAATTTAAAATGCTAACATGTACTTATCAAGCAGTTAAATCCCACATATGCTAACTCTTACCATGCTCCGTAGCTAAGTTACTCCAAGTCATTTTGTACTTTATCTCAACACACCCAAACTCTTAGGAGCTTTGCCCTTGAGTATTCTTTCTCATTCTTTCACCAAAGCTTCATTAATATAATGGCTCCTTTTGTTTAGTATTCTGGTCTGTTCTCTTCTACAACAAATCTGATTATATGAGCTCTTCCCCCCTACCCAAAGCAGCCCCTTGCATATAACATGTGCCTTTGAAAATTCTTTTAAAGAGTATTATAGGTTTTTACATATCATAGCAGAGTATCTCATTATCTCTCCAAGTTATTAACCCACTTGACCTTCTGGCCACCAGTTTTTACATTCTGGGTTGTACAAAATTATATTTGTATTGTGTGATGAGAAAAAAGACAAGGAAAGCAGAACCCTGAAATTCTTTAGCTGGTCAACCCCAGAGCCTTAGTCTAGCCTCATTCTGTGTTTTTCAGCATCATTTCCCTGTCCTGACTCCCATGGCTTGCTCCTTTAAACGCACCACTCCCCAGTGCCAGGCCCATACCCTTTTATTCATGATTTTGTACTTTACTACATTTTCTCATTTTGTACTTCTGTTTGCCACCTTTTCCTTCCTTTCATCTGTATACTTGGTTACCTTTTCATATGGTATATCTGTTTTTGCTTTTTAAACTAGACTTTAAACTTTTCAAGGTCAAAGATTTTGCCTTGGTCGTCTCAGTAAGTAGTGCTTAGCATAGTGCCTGACCTGTAACCAACATCTGAATAAATACTAGATGTAGAAACACTAATGAAGAGATTTTTAAAAGACTACATACAAGCCACTTACTAAAAGGAAAAAACAGAGTGATAATGGCAAGATGAGAGCAAAGATCCATAGCTTATTTTACTTGGTTAAAAAGCATTTGAATTTTGACTGGACATTTTATTTAACAAATGTTTATTAAGGTTTATTTTGTACGTCGCACTGTGCTAGATTACCTGACAAACAAAGCAAAGACTTGGTGTATACCCTTAGAATTCAGACAGATACGTAAGTATTTTGTGAAAGTCCAGGGAAACTAGTGTATATGGGAAATGAAACATGGGGCAAGTCCAGAAAGCAGTGGAAGAGTTATAAGGGAGGAGAAAGTGTATTTCAGAGAGGGCAGAACTTGCTAATCCCGAGAGAGACAGTATGTTACTGTCTTCTGTGCCTTGAGTTTATGATCAGTCATCAAACACTGTCTTGTTTCTTCTCCATTTCTACTTACTACCAAGTGCTCCACTTCTTATGGTACATTTGGCACTTTGCAAGAAAATAATAAGTAACAGTTTGATGATAACAAATTTAACTTTTAAGGACCCGTAATCTAAAGTTACATGATGATAAACTGCTTTCCTATACTTCCAAAAAGTTAGGTAAGGTATCGTATAGCTAAAGAATTTCTTGAAGCAAAGAGAACAGCATCTGTGTATAGCTTTAGGAGGAGATTTGACAAGAGACCCATCCCTATTTCAGAGCTGTCCATCAGAAGTCCTCAGATACCTTTTTCCTTGAAGAGCTATAAAGCCAAAAAGTAGGAAAAAAAGAAACATAATGTCCAGACCAGGAGTAGGGTGAGTCAGTAAGGAGGGTTTAGGCACAGGTGCCTGCGGGATGGTTCAAGGTGGTACCTTGGTTTTTTGGAATTGTTGGAGGAGCCAGCTGTGTGGGTCCATCCTGTCAGGACCAATTCTCTTTCTCAAGTTGCTCTACTTGAGGTGGTGTCTCTATGTGTCCAGCACTTAGGGGAATCCTGGGTCATTGGTACTATACTGAATAGGAGCCTGTTTAGCACTGTTTGGTGTTTACTGTGTATCAGACACTATGTTCTCATTTATCACTATGTCTTTTCAATTCTCAGGCCATAATCCTATTAAAGATCATCAGTTATTCAAGCAAGGCAGATAGCTAGAAGTTTAATACTTAGTGTAAAGTCATATAGCTAATCACTGACAGAGCAAGGACATCATTTGAATTCCATCTGACTCCAACGCACCTGTTCCACCCATCTTTCCCATTGCATGTAGATGCTGACCTCTAGGTTAACTCAGAGGATCTGGGTTAAAGCGTAGGTTAAATTTTGTTTTTCCTCTACATTCTTCATGCTTCTCACGATGCACAACAAAAAGGAAGCATTTTTAGAGTGGTAGACTGACACTCAAATACTTGAATGCTGATTCTGTATCTGCCATTAGCTATAACTATGAGCAGAAGTGTGGAGTGGTCTTGCATGGGTCTCTAGGTACAGTGGTACTGCAGTTCATGAACTTAATTCCACAATTCTGGTCACAACCAAATTGAAGAGAACTGAATCCATTTTCCCCATAAAGTCAACATTGAACCTAATCATTGAATTTGATTTGGTTCTCATCCAATTTGGCTTGTGACCACTAAAGATGGTCTAAAGTTTTATATACTTCAATAGGGAAGAATATTTTTTCTGTTCTGTCAAGTTTTATCTATCAGTGAACACTTGCAAATAAAATTTAACCAGCATTCAGTGGAAGGTTTGGTGAAAATGTTTTTAAGAATCTTTTTTAGAAAATTTCAACCTAAGAAGTCACAGACATTAGGTAAAACCAAAGTTTCAAAAATGTGAAGATACTTAATGAAACTTTTCCTTTAGATATATTCCAGAGCAAAAGGAACACAGATCCCAGTTTAAGAGAGGTTTCATGCAAGGGCATATAAATAGGCCAGAAAAAGAAGAGAAAGAAGCAATCTATAAAGAACGCTGGCCAGATTATGTAAGGGAACTGCGAAGAAGGTGAGTTTATGTTGAAGGTGAGAACATGGTGCTGAATGATTAAAACAAAAAGTTGGGGTTGACTCCTCAGTTTTGTACATCCTTAAAAGACTAACTCTGATTAGACTTGTAAACATTTATTGCCATAGTAATTCTCTCCTATCTATAATGTTTCTCCATTTATAGATTGATTTCATTGTAAGTTATTATAACACATTAAACCAAGACACTTTTTTAAAAATTTTATTGAAAGAGGAAAAAAGCAAAACAGAAAAAAGGGTGGAAATAATACAGAATTTCAAAAAAAAAAAAAAAAAAACAGTAAGAAATCACTAGTTGATAGTTACATATTGTCCTCTTAGAAATAGTTGTTCATGTTACAAAATTAAAGCACACAAAGTAGACATTCAAACAGTGAAGCTGCAAACAATTCTGTTCAACGATCCAACAAAAACTTAGTAATACAGTTACCAATCCTACACACTTAAACATACATGCAGTTATATCCTTTGGGCACTTTCTTTTCCTCCTTTTGCTTTTTAAGTCCATTATCTGTTTAGTTATAGCATTAAACCAAGACACTTTATGAGGTGTTTCATGACTTTGTTTAATTTTGATAGGTACTCTGCAAATACTGTAGATGTTTTAGAAATGATGGATGATGATAAAGTTGATCTGAATTTGATTGCAGCCCTAATCCGGTACATTGTTTTGGAAGAAGAGGTTAGTTTTAATTTTGTTTTCTCCTTCAGGTAGTATAATTTTAATTTGATTAATATGTCAAGACCATGAAAAATAATTTTCTTAAATGTTTTTAAAAGATAGGTTGTAGAAAGAGCTGTTTTTACAAAAAGTTTCAAGTTAGCAAGGTGTTTGGCCAGTTAAAGAAAAGATTAAACAAATGAAATCTCTGGATTATAAGTCTGATTTCTAAAAGTCAGCTTGTATTTGTTAGGTAGTAATTACATTATCCAAATCTAGTATAATTTTAATGAAGACTTAATTTGTGCAGAATTTTACTGTTAGTGTGTTGTGTTGATGTGATCTTTTGTAATGGCTATTTCCTTTCTGTATAGGAGGGTGCAATCCTGGTCTTTCTGCCAGGCTGGGACAATATCAGTACTTTACATGATCTTTTGATGTCTCAAGTGATGTTTAAATCAGGTATTATGTCAGTATATTTTATTACAATTACAAGAGAGATATTTGAATCATATAGTTTGTTTTCTTCTATGACTTGAAGTGTTGCTTCTGAGGCTTCCTCAGTGTAGAAATTTGATATTTTAAGTCCAGATTGCTTTTCTTTCATTTTTCCTTGTTTTTCTTTAAGAAGTCAGTTCTGTTCTAAGTCAGGAATGAGGGTGTTAGATATGTAGTGAAGCTCCTTATTTAGTGTTATAAAGAGAATATTTTACAATTTTTCTTAAGTTTACCTAATGAAATTGACCCTTAAAGTTAAAATGTTGGTATTTGGCATTTTTTATTTTTTTATCCACCAGGTGTTTAATGAGTGGTAGGAATAGAGTTAGAAAGGATTACTCTTGATTTTTTTTGTTTCTGTTGTTGTTTGCAGTACCTGGGATTAAATCCAGGGACTTGTGCCTGCTAGGCAGATGCTCTGTCACCAAACTGTACCCTTTGCTCTTTTTATTTTTTTATTTGAGACAGGGCCTCAGTGAGTTGCCCAGGCTGGACTCAAACTTGCAATCCCTTTGTCTCATCATCCTGTGTAGCTGGTATTGCAGCCTGCACAATGGTGCCTCACCTACTCTCAACTTACGATCATTCTTCAGAAATCTGGACAAAATTCTTATCAATGTAAAATAAATTAATAAACAAACTTGCCAAGACAGTGAGGAAAAAATAAAAGAATTAAGTCAATTTAATTATATGTAGAAACACAAATTAAGAATCATATAATATAGTTTATCATCTGAATTCATTGTTCTATATATGTTTAATAGGCCTTTTCTGCATCTCTTTAAAGCTTAATTTGTTTTTAAATTTTCAGATAAATTTATCATTATACCATTACATTCACTGATGCCTACAGTAAATCAGACACAGGTATGTTGTTAAGTGTATTTGTTTTCTTTTAAGCTGAAGCACGTTGTAAGGACTGGTTTTTGTGTTTCTTTTTTTAAGAAACATTTTCAGAGTGATCCATATGAAAAAATGCTTCCTTGAGTATCTTTAACAAATGGTGCTTCAGTGATGATCGTACAAAAAGTTGACTAACAAGGGAAGTCCAAAAATCAAATTAGTTTTGTCAATGCAGGGAAAACTTTAAAGGATTGATTTCAACAATAACTTGTTTGTGTTTCCTGAATAAAAGAAAAAAATTTGTGAATATCACTAAAAGTCATTCAGTCTAGAAATTAATCTTCTATGATATAGTACAGTGTGAAGCCTGGGATTTTTATTTTGCACTTGGTATAGTAGCAGATGCAAGATTTTCTGTTCATTAATAATATATTTGTGTTTTGGATCTGTTAGATACAGGGATTTCCCTAACTAGAATGAACACTTTATTCTTAGAAGAAAGGTAGTTTTCTGCACTACATTGTTTTCAGACCTTGGCAAATTTAAATGTATCAGAAAATCTGTAATTTCTTCCTCTTAGTTTCTCTACCTCTTCTTATGGGGGGGGGGACTCTACTGTATCTGTTAATATTCTAGTCCTGGTTAATACTCAGCGAGCTGAATGAGATACAGAGTACATGAGATACAGAGTACATAGGTGAAGGAATGGAGGGGGAAAGAATGAATGAACTTTTGGACTTCTGATCCCAAAGAGTGAAGAGAAGAATATTTAGTGTGTGTAGTGCTTTAGTCTCTACCCCCAAACCTAGTAAAGTATATATTGTTTTGCTGGAGTGTATGCGACCTGACCAGGAAACATTTTTCTTCTTCAATTATTATTTTTGTAATTGAGTGGATAGGTGTTTGCATTTCTTTTGCATTGTAACCAGTGGTACTTGACTACAGTGTCTTCCTTCTTTGGTTGCATTGTTGGGTAGAGTATTGTTGCAGTCAGGGGTTGTGAGGAGAACAATTAAAATCAGGACACAGAATTTATAGTATTATTTCATGTTAGTTGTGTGGAGTTAACACAAGAAAGTGCAGGAAATCTGTCCACCACACTAAAGACAGAATATTCAGCCAAGGGCCTGGATCTCATAGCAATATCCTGTGTGAGTCCAGATGAAAACATAGAGCCCATGACAGTGCCTCCCACAAGTCCAAAAAAAGGACTCACACCAGTCTGTTTTACGGATCCGGGCTGGGAAGGCCCAAAAGTCAGCAGTGGAAGCTAGAAAGTCTACGCTTACGGTGTGAAGGAGCTGTGCTGATAGGTTGAGGGTTCTACACTGAAACCGAAGTCATGCGCGAAATAAGGACCAGGGCTGTCCTGAAAAGTACCACAGCCATCCTCAGCGACATAGAGGTCCCAAGCTCTTCCGACAATAAGAACAGTCAAGTACATGGCCGGAAGCCAGTGTGACGAGTTGCTTCTGGAGATTAAACAGCACACATCTTTCCCTCCAGAGCCAGGAAGTGATACTCAATGTAAGGACCAGAGCTCCTCCAAAGTGAACCATGGCCACGCTCACCAACAAGGTCCTGAGTTCCTCCCATGACAGTGGTCGAATTCACATTGGGGAAGCTAGTCATGAGGTCCTCCTCCAGGAGAACCAACGGCTCAAACAGTAACACCTAGAGAAACTCACAACGCCTAGCCTCTCCTCCATGTCTGTTTATGTTGGCAACTTTCCTCAAGGTGGAACATTTATGCTCAGCACCATGCTGATTTAATTCAGCTGGTGTTTAAGTTGACCATCAGATTCAATCCATAACAACTGTTTTGTTTGTAGAGTTCAGTATTTGAAGAACTGTTTTTGTTGTATTACTCCAGTGTAATTGCAGATTATATAATGGCACCGGCAGCTGACATCAATTTTATTGGTTCGGCACTGGTGTCCTTACTTATGTAGGTTTTCCCTCACAGTTCTTAAACTTTTTTCTATAACTCCTACTGCTGTTAAACTGTGTTCTATAAATTCAGTTTTATTTGAAATCCTGCAGATTTCAAATCTGTAGGAGCTGATTTACCAAAAGAGAATTTTATAATGATATATATTTATTTTATAAATATAAATAATAGATGCATATATTAGTGATTGAACAGAGTGCTAAAAATGAATGTAATATGAAGTAATTATAATAATAACGTACCAGAAATTAGTGAATGCTTAGGATTTTGATGTATTCATTCTTACAGGTATTTAAAAGAACTCCTCCTGGTGTTCGGAAAATAGTAATTGCCACCAACATTGCAGAGACTAGGTAAAAATAGTTTTAGATGTAAATTATTGATAAGTATAGAAGTTTCAAACTCTGTAAATTATTAGAATAACTTGTCTTTTTTCTGTACAAGATGCTTGCAGTTTCTTAGAAGTTTTTTTTTAAATTTAGACATGGTAGTAACTATAGCTTTATTTTTTGGTTTTGTTTTACTACTACTCTTTCAACCCTTTTCATAAAAATGACCTTTTAGGTGTTTTTTTCCCAGTGCTCCATGCTTCTTTAAGCATGGGAATTGAGGTCAGTTTGGTCCTTTTAGGTTGGCCTCTAGGTGGGGATATTATTTGATAATTAGTTATATATGGCACTTGAAATTATTTCAAACCCTTAAGGTGCATATGTTTTGTCACTGAACAGATTATTTTACAGAAGCTAGTATTAAACTGTGGCACTGAAAGGACCCACATAATTAAGTAAAAAACTATTGGAAAAACTATAAAGTTTGGCCATCGGCAAGTAAGAGTTTAGTACATGGCCTGCAGAATTAGCACAGTGCTGCAACCGTACCTACTCATGCTGCCTGCCACTAGTTGCTTGATCCTGGTAAATAAGAAAAGAATGGTAAAAATACTCCAAAAACTTATCTGTAGACTTGCTACAGGCTAACGGTGACTTGATGTGTTTTTAATATTTTGTATATCTATTTTCCAAACAGCATTACCATAGATGATGTAGTTTTTGTGATAGATGGAGGAAAAATTAAAGAGACGCACTTTGACACTCAGAACAACATCAGTACGATGTCTGCTGAGTGGGTTAGTAAAGCCAATGCCAAACAGAGGAAAGGTCGAGCTGGAAGGTAAGATGGGACTGCAGAACCCCACACAACTTTTCCTGTAGCAGACTACATCACTGTGATTTAGCGGTATTATTTATTAAGTTAGCTTTCATGTTTTAAACTTTAATACAGCAGAATTTTAAATAGGAAAATTTTTACAGTTTACAGTATTTGGGAAAGTATCTGCCACATTTTAAATTATGTTGTATCGCTGATTTTTAGTTCATTGAAATTAAGATGCTTTATGCTTTTTCCTTTTTTTTAATGTGTATTATTTACTAAGAACTCAAGCTATTTGGGTGTTAGATCATCATGTAACACTTTGCTTGTATTAACTTTATGTAATCTTCACTGCAGTGTTATGAGGTAGGTAGATTATCATCACCACTTTCAGAGTAAGAAAATGAATGTATAAGGAAATAATTTCATGTCACAAGGTTTTGTAGAAGTAGAGCCAGAATTTGAATATAGATGATCTATCTGTACAGTTGTGTTCCTCATCAGTGTACTTGATAGCCATTTGATTTTTCACTAGTTGTTACCAACACAAACACAGGAAAGTACTTTTTTTCATTGATGTGGTAGTAGCATAAGAATCTATCTCTATTAAGAAGAAATACTGAATATTTGATTTGAACTTCTTACTTTTAATGCATACTTCACACCCTTCCTTCTTCATGTGAATGATAGAATCATGTCTGGAGCTGCAACAGTATTTCTTTTGTTTTTTACTGGTAGAAAAGATTCTTACTAATTTTCAGATATGGACCTATTGAAGAGAAAGATAGTCAAATGTAAGCTTTATTAACCATTTTGTTAACCCTCTTGAGTTTGCACTATCTGTAAAGCTCTGACCCACTGGCATGATCTTTATAATTACCCAATATGAGTTGATTTCCAGTGGTTTATTAAAGTTGTGCAATTGATGTTTTGGCCTAGTCATTCCTTTAGCAAAATCTAATGAGATTGACATACTTTTGGAGACAGCTATGTGTTACTCAGTGGAAGTGTTTTTGATTTCTGAAGAGATTTCTAGAGAGATGCATTATATAGTTAATGATTGTTTCTTACATAGACCTGTTGCGAAAATTTTTAAAACTCATGTTTTCTTATAGCAGCAAAAGCCTATAGAATTATTTTGCTTGAATAATGCATGAATTACTATCATTTCTTGACATCTGACTTCAGTGTTGTTGGAGAAATGGTATCACACACACTACTAGTTGCCAATATGAAACTGAAATTTCTAGTGTCCTCGCGAGGTCACTAAAAGGTGCTTAAAATCTTTTAAATGACTTAGATAAGCCAACATAATGTCATGTATCCACAGGCACATTTGAGTTTATAACTCTTCATCATGATCTAAGTAGGCTGCTCATCCTGAGCATGGTCATCTGGGATCTGTTAAAAGTAGGGACCGAGAATATTGGCAAGGCTAAAGAATCTTGTATCACTTCATTAAAGAAACTGGCATGTGATATCAAAATGCAATTAAGTAGGAAAAATAAATTCTGATGTCCTGCAGCACAGTAGGTTGACTAGTTCACAGTAAAGCATAACATTTTAGGAAAAGCATAACATTTTAGGAAGCACTAAAAGAGGCACTCGAAGGCTTTAAAGTATTAAGGAAACAGAAATGCCAATTACTGTGATTTGATCAATAGACATTTTGTAAATGTATTTAAGTGCCACACTATACCTCATAAATATATACAATAAGCATACTAATTAAAAAAGAAAAACCAAGGTCACAAAACCAAGCCCAAAAGAACCCAAAGTAGGAAAAAGGCTTTAGGAATTTTCTAGAACAAGTGGAAAGAAGGAAATAAGATTTATAGAAATGAAATAATAATCATGTGAAACAATTATGTGGCTTGTAAGAAACAGATACTGCCTACTTTCTGTTCTTTTTCTGTTCTCTGAAATTCTGAAAAGTCATTGATAACACTTTTGAGTTTTTTTTCTTTCTTTCTTTCTTTCTTTTTTAAAGAGTTCAACCTGGTCATTGCTATCATCTGTATAATGGCCTTAGAGCAAGTCTTTTAGATGACTATCAACTACCAGAAATTTTGAGAACTCCTTTGGAAGAACTTTGTTTGCAAATAAAGGTAAGTTAGGTAGGAGAATGAAGAATCTAAATGAGAGGCAATATTCTGATTTCCAGTATCTTTTATAGAAGAAATTACTGTATTATAAGAACTT
The DNA here is from genome assembly GCA_004027295.1 of Dolichotis patagonum. Taxonomy (NCBI): domain Eukaryota; kingdom Metazoa; phylum Chordata; class Mammalia; order Rodentia; family Caviidae; genus Dolichotis; species Dolichotis patagonum. The sequence continues at coordinate 17,407 of PVJX010023998.1, read as the reverse complement.
TTTATCATGTCTCAGCAAACTATTCTACCTTTTTTCAGATAGTATATTAAATAGTGTATAATTATGTGCTGTTTCAGATCCAAGCATCCTAAATTTGAATCCCATATCCTCCTTGAAACATTGGACAGATTATCTAACTTCATATAAATTCTTAGAAAAGTGTATGACACATAGTGAGTCAGTAAATGTTAGCTGCTGGTACATCTTAAGATTTATCCCTCGTTAGAAACTACTCAGCATTTTTCAGCATCCTATGTATTTTGATATCTTAAGCCTTATTTTGAAGATTATCAGTAATCAACTTTGAGTCTTTAACCAGCTTCTTTTCAAGAGTTATTGGTAAATAGTGTTATATTGGCCTTTAAACATGTTTTTAAGGGTCACAGATATAATTTGAATTTATTTGATAAAATGACTAACTTGAAAATCATTTGTCAGTTTGGTGGTTTGAATTGTTAGGTCAGTATATTATGTATGTTTAATTCTTCTGTCTTCCCCACAGATTTTAAGGCTAGGTGGAATTGCTTATTTTCTGAGTAGATTGATGGATCCACCATCAAATGAGGCTGTGTTGCTCTCCATAAGACATCTGATGGAACTGGCAAGTTTGATTTTTGTTTTTCAGTAGTACATGTTTGCAATACGTAACGTTTACACTCTTTGTGTGGAGTTAGTATGTGTACATGCACATCAGAATTCCTTCTTTCATCCTCTTTCCCTCCCTTCCCCTTACATACATCTCTTGATCTTCCAATATGAGAAAGATCTGTCTTCTTGCTTCCTGTTATCTTTCACTTTGCTGTTTGTTTATATTTTAGGCTTCTCATGTAAGAGAAGTCATGCAATATTTAAGCTTGTTTGTCTGATTTATTTCATTCAGTATGGTCTCAAGGTCCATCCAGTTTTCTACAAATGACTTGTGTATTTCTTTATGACAGAATAGTACTCCATTGTGTGTAAATACATTTTCTTTATCCATTCACCTGTTGATGGACATGCACACTGCTTCTAACATTTAGCTATTATAAATTGTGCTGCTGTAAACATGGGTATACATGTATCACTGTAATACTATAATCTTTAACACTTTGAGGAAGATACCTAGAAAGGAAATAAGTCAAATGGAATTTCTGGTTTTAGTTTTTTTGAGGAATTGCCATACCTTTTTCTAAAAAAAATTTCAGCATAGAGTTTGTTTGTTTATTTATTTGTCTTTTTGAGACAAAGTCCCGCTAATGCAGTTCAGACTGGCCTTAGGCTCACTTTGTAGCCCAGGCTGTTCTTGAATTTGCAACAATCTATCTCAGCCTCCCAAGTACTGGGATTGCAGGAGTGTGCCACCACACCTGGCCTGCAGCATAGAGCATTAAAGCATGTAAGTCAGTAGATCAATGCATGTTAAAATATCAAGTTTGATTTACTATTAGATTTTAGCTTAGTATGTGAAGTATGAATTAGGAAGTTATAAAACCATACCTTTGACATGTTCTTTTAGGATTAAGCTTTTGGTATACTGTTTTGTTTTTCTAATTGCAAGCCTTATTTAAAATACATGAAATTTTAAATTTTTCAGTTGCTGCTTTTCATGTATATTCTTCTTTTTTGGATTCTGGGGATCAAACCCACAACCTTGCACTTGGTCAGGCAGGTGCTTATGCCGCTGAGCTAAATCTCCAGCCCATTCATGTATATTCTTGAAGTAAACTTGGCTTAGTCTACTCTTCCTATCAAGTTTTTTGTCAAATTCAGGCAAATTAATGATAGTATGAATATTTTATAAAGCAACTCTTACATTTCTTTTGAAGGAATACTAGCAAAATGCCCATTGTCCAAAATGCCCATTGTCCAAAATGCGTAAGTCCTCAACCTGTGGTTTTTGTTCTGAGATACTAGTTTCAGTTTTAAGTTACAACTTAGGAGGCAGTCACTGTTATGTAAGACTATGTTAAGAGAACAGGCTTGGTTGTGAGTTAATGCCCATAGTAAAGAGAAAAGCACAGAAGTTAAGAGATCTATTGTAAACTACACCTGCAGCCATTCTATAGCAAGTTAAACTGAATTAAAATTTAGTATCTCAATTCTAATCACATATTTCAAATGCTCAGTAACACATATGGCTACCTTACTGGACAGCACAGAAACACCATTTCTGTCATTTTTATAAGTTCTGTTGATTAGTGTTGTGTTAGAGTTAGTAAAAGATGTGTTTTAAATATTTTGCAGGGTTTGGGGGGGGACCATCAGTTTTAATGATCATCAGTTTCAATGATCTAGACATAGTGGAACATAATATCTTTTAATAAAAGCTTTTTAAATGAAAAAAGTGTAAATTATCTAACCATCTCTATTGAAATTTAGATTAGTGAGATCACTGGAATTTAGGAAGTAGTGAGGTTTTACTCTTCTCTCCCAGCCAGACTTTCAGCTAATACAGTATCATTCTAGAGAGGTAGGTGGTGAGCAGAGAATCGAGTTTCTTGATAGCACAGACAGACAACAAGAAGACACACCTGGACTGTGAAGCCCAAGTGGGGTGATTTTCTGTCTTCTAACTGAAAAAAAGAGCAAGTCTTAGTCATTCGCAGGTAATAGATATAAATGGCAACAAATACTTTGCCAGCATGAGGAATGACACCACAATTTTTTAAAGATACTTTTTATTTTGAAATACAGCATGCACATCCAGGAAAAGAATTTCTGACAAAGTAAGCACTGTGTAATACTTAGGTCAAGAACATACTAAAAAAGCCCCCTTTGTGTGCCCATCTAGTTTCTCGCATGACCTTTAATCCTAAAGATAACCTCTACCACAATTTCTGTCATAACTGTTGGTAATCTTTCACTTGTTTTGTCATTCAAATAGGCATGCCTGTAGAGACTTGTTTAATTTTGCCAATTCTGTAAACTCTATACACACTGTAGAAGTGATCCTTGAAAGTATAGCCCTTCTGTGAACTTACACAGACTCATAAAGGATGTGGGATTTTTTTCTTTGTTGGTTTGGAGAAACAGCATTCCTTTTTCTGTTGCATTGTAAGATTCTTTTGCCTTGTTGATTTACATATGCAGTAGCTCATTTGTTTTCTTAACCATATTTTATCATGAGTACTGAAATACATTTTTATTTCCTGTTTGGGGCTACCATATAGCATTGATAAAAGTTATTTTTCAGTGTTCAGAGTTTCCTAGTGTAAATTAAATGTGTTTGTGAATTCACTGGGTCATTAGGTATACATGGTAGGAGTTCTAAGTAAAAATATAGCTTTACTGATTCTTGTATTATCAATCTTATTCTAATCATGGTGGTAGGTATTTAGATATTTTTAAATTTTTAAATTTAATTTCCATGACTGTCCTTGAATTTTTGAATGGCTTTTCATGTAATTGCTTATTTGGAAATTTGCCACGTATTGTTGATGCCTGTTTTTCCTGTTAGGTTGTAGATCATTGTATATCTCTTGTGTACTGTTGCTCAGAGCCTTTTATCAGTTGTGTATGTCTATATTTTCTTGTTTGCTGTTCTTCAGTAGTTTCTAATGAAGAGAATTTTGTTTTTTAACAGAGTGTTTTAATGCTGTCAGATATATTAGTCTTAAAATTACTGGTTTTTGTCCCATAAGAAGTCTGCATACTGTGGCTCATGAAGTTTTATTGTTTAAACTTTATTGTTTAAACTTTATTATTTTCTCTTTCACATTTAGCTTTGTACCATCTGTATGTGGGTTGTGTGTATGTGTGTAGTAAGATAGGAGTCAAAAGCTTTCATATACATAGATGTGATGGATGGAATACTGTATAGCAGTGGTGGGGAGCCTGTGGCATGTGTGCCACAGTGGGCTGTTTCTCACTGAAAGCTGTAAAAGGTTCCCATCACTGCTACAGAAAAATTCATCCTTCTTTCTGCTGCACCCATTGACAAATTGTCTATGATTTTGCATATTGGTCTGCTTTTATCCTGAGCTGGTAAGATACTGCCTTAACTATCAGTTTGGGGAGATTTGACATATTTATGTCTTACATAATGGAACGTGATGTATTATCTAGCACCTACATCTAGAGTTTTTCTGTGTTTTTTTTGTATTAAATTACATTGATATTTCACCAATTTAATTCCTAAAATAAGCCCAGCTACTTGGATTCAGTTTGGCATTACAGTATTTGTCTTTTTAAGGTGTAACTATTTAGTAGTTTTCTTCGAATGTTCCTGTCAAAGTTAGTTAATCAAGATTATGGTGGGCTCAAGAACTAATCAAGCATTTAATTTTATGTTCTTTGATTTTTCATAGGATTGTGATGTTTAGAAAAATTTATGTCTAATGGAGTGTTTATGGAATTTTAAAGATTATTTCTTTGTTGTATTGTCTTGCATTCTAGTTATTTTAATTGTGTCCTGAAATTCTGTTTACAGAATTATTTGTAGGTGAAAATTTAAAGGCTAGGATGTTAATGTCTTCCAGAGAGGATGTATGTTGTTTGTGCCAGGGACAGAGATACCAACCTCAACTCCATGAATTTCTGTCCTTCCTCCTATCCTAGATTTGTAATTTTTATACATCTTTTGCTTGTTCCTTGGTGTCTTCAAGCCACTTGCTTGTTCAGCAGTACTAAGAATCTGGCTGGACCAGATTATCAAGAAAGCCTATCTTGGTTACTTTTCTCTCCTTGCTGAAACAAAATACCCAACATCCAAAATTAAGGAAGGAAAGGTTTTAGTTAGCTCACAGTTTGTGGAGGTTTCAGTCCGTAATCAGCTGGCTCCCAGGCAGCGTGGCATGGCACTGGGGCAACACTTCAAGGCAGCAGACAGCAAAAGAGGGGAAAGAGCAAACCTCTTCCTTGTATTGTATGTATGCCACCTCATGCCCATAGCACTCACAAAATCGCTGTGCCCTCCTCTTACAGAGCATAAGGATATTTACAAAGTAAGGATCCTGGCTCCCTGCTGAGTCTCTTGGTTAAACTTTTGAAGTTGACACATGTATCAACCATAACAAAGCCAGAACATAAATTATTTCCAATTCTCTGGTTCTAGGCACATCCTTTTTCTTTTGTCTTCCAGTCTCATTGCACTTAAAGGAGTAAAATCTAGGGTTTGTTTCACTCAACAATCTGTCACTGTCTCTTTGTTTTTATCGTTTCAGCAACTCTTGTGCATTTTTGGTTGGTTTTCTTTATTTGACGAAAGGTTTGCTAGTTTCCAGTTATGTTCTAATGTTTCCAATTATGCCAAGTTATGGATTAATTTTGTTTTTTGCTTAAATAAGTTATTAACCTTTGCTAAAATCAAGATTTATTTTTTGGTGGAAAAAAGCTACAGCAGAACAATAAGGGAAAATAGCAGTTGAAGATTAAACTGTTTCAGCATTGGGTTTCAGAAAATGAGTAGTTCTCTTTCTTAAATGAACTAGAATAGCTTTAATACTGCTTCACTACATTTCTTTTAAAAATCTTTTTTTTTAACAGAATGCTTTGGATAAACAAGAAGAATTGACACCTCTTGGGGTCCACTTAGCACGATTGCCAGTTGAGCCACATATTGGGAAGATGATTCTTTTTGGAGCTCTTTTCTGTTGCTTGGACCCAGTACTCACTATTGCTGCTAGTCTCAGTTTCAAAGACCCTTTTGTCATTCCACTGGTAAGAAATAGCAATGCAGAACTAAACATGTTGAGATGCTAAAAGTAGTTGTTGCTTTAGATACTTCTAAAAAAATTTTTATTAGTACATTTTTATTAGCTTTTTTAATTACATATTTTTAGTTTGTCAGAAAAATTTAAATAGCCTTTATCTTTTTTCCCCTTTTAGGGAAAAGAAAAGATTGCAGATGCAAGAAGAAAGGAATTAGCAAAGGAGACTAGGAGTGATCACCTGACGGTTGTAAATGCATTTGAGGTATTAAAAAGAAATTATTGCTCTAGATTTTGACAGATTATTCAGTTGAAAAACTGATAATAGAATAAGAACATATTTAACCTTTAAAAATATATTACATATACCAAGAATAAACTGTTGAGAATATTTAAAAGTAAGTGATTATTTGAAAAATAACTAATTCATTTTAAATTTTGTAGTATTTTATTATATTTACCCTTTTAGAATAAATGCCTTATTTGTGTTTGGTAAGAATAAAACAAATAAGCTATTTATGTTTTTATAATTTTTTAAAAATTTTACCTCAAGATAGTCTCCATTAACATCCTCATTAGTCTTAAGTTGAGATTAATTCACTTTGATTGGATATTAATTCAGTTTAGGAAGATAATTTTTCCTCCAAAAGCTAAGGTTATGCAAAGTAACTGTTGTTTGCCTTTTTTTTTTATGCTGGGGATGGAACTCCTGACCTTGCACTTGCAGGCAGGCACTGAGCTAAAGCCCCAGCCCCGTAATTCATCTTTATAAATTTAAATGTAATTTGGTTTTTAGAGGAAGCATCTTAGCCTATGTCAGTTATGGCAAACCTCTCAGAGGTTTCAGTGACAACAAAGCACCCACTGTGGCATGTGTGCCATAGGTCTGCCACCGCTGACCTCGATTTTACTTTGTACAGTGCATTATGGAAAACTTACGTGTTTTTTTCTTTTTGTTCTCTCTCCCTCTCGAGTTTATTTAATCTGTGTTCTTTTTCCACATTTTCCTCTTTTTGCAACTAAGAAAACATATCAGGTTGGAAAAATATAATAGCACTGAATTTAGCACTGTGTTCTTTTGATTGATACTTTATTTTGTATAAAATGCATAGTTACTAAATAACCATGCTTACATGTCTAAAACACTAGTGTTTCGTGGCAGTTTTAAGGATTGAACTCATGAGAAATTTGGGGGTTTTTTTAGTTTGTGAATTTCAGAATTCTTTGAATTTTTGAATTAAACTATACTAAAATAAAAGTAAAAATAAATAATCTGCTATGGAGGGCAATATAAACAGATTTCTACATTTGTTCTATAGGGATGGGAAGAAGCTAAGAGACGTGGTTTCAGATATGAGAAAGACTATTGCTGGGAATACTTCCTGTCTTCAAACACACTGCAGGTAATGTTGAATGTTTTAAATAAATTAGTATATATGCTGGGTCAGCATGTATGTATTTATTTTTTATAGCTCTGTCTGTAAAAAGGTTAAATATACAGGATGTGTATATTACTATATATGAATCAAGGGTCTTAATGTATGTAATCAAAAATGCCTAATTAACAAAGTGAAAGTGACATGAGGACTTATTGTTAATGTTTCTGTAGCCTCTGTAGGATACTGTCAGCAAAGGAAAAGAGAACGGGCCTTGGCATATTTCAGGAGCCTTAACTTTCTTGGTAGGAAATGGCTCAATGTGTGTTCAGTTAAAAGTAGTCAGAAACCAAAGAACTGAATAAAAAGACCCAGTTGAAGGCAGAAGTTACAAGGAACAGTGTAGACACCCTTAAGAGCAAATGAATGCTATAGAAGAAAGCATTCTTATCTTCCTAAACTGAATTAATATCCAATCAAAGAAAGGGGTAGTCACAGTTTATGAGTATAGGTGATAAAAGGAATAAGTAGAAAGGTATCTCTATATTGAGTTATTTTATAATTGATTGTTATTCATAGAATTATATAGGACCATTTCTCCAAAATGGAAAAAAATGAAATGAACCAGAAATATATCAAGTCAAGATCCTTATTCAAGTATAAGGACAAAGATCAAAGCATCCAAGAAATGCTGTTCCTTTGAGCTCAGAAAAACTTAATAACAAATGCTGCCTATTAAGAGATTAGAAGATTTCAGGAAGTGGAGAATGCATGCTGACTCAGCTAGTAGTGTAGAGTTGAAATTATTTAAATACAGAACTAACATAATGATGAGAGTTATACATACAGAGTAGAATGTAAAGATTGTTTTCCTGAAATATAAAATGGTAATAAAAATCAGGAGGTGGCCAAGAGAATCATTTGTTGGAAAATTTGGTGAGGAGTCTCAAGTTGCACCTTTATAAAAGGGATATGTACTTACATTTGACCAAGTTTATAATTTGTAATCTCCTAAAGCTTAGCAAATACTTCTTTAAAAAATATTTGTTGTTGTGAAAAATATAGATTCATCTAACCATTCACTTTTTTTTCTTTGTAACTTCTTTAAGTTCAATGAAAGAAAATATTTTTTTAAAAAACAACTCTTAACAGTATTTAAGACTGATCTCATTGTTAGGATACATTTCTTTCTTACTCTGTTAGATATGTATAATGAGTGTCTTCAATCTTGCCTGCCTAGAACTAAGGATACTTTCTGGAGCTTATTGATTACTGAGATGAAGGAAGATTCTTCGTTGGTATTTTTCTGTTTCTTAAAATCTTTATGCTGAGCCATGCATCATTTTTATTAAAATTACATTTTTTCTTTTTCTAAAATAACTATATGCCATTGTGTTAACAGCCGTTAATTCTTGATAACAGTAATGAATATTGGTTAGAGTAAATCTTAGTAATCCCATGTATTCATGGTTTTTCCTTGTACTATGCAAACTGTTCATTAAAAGACTAGATTGTACTCTAGGCTTGCAAATTACGTAGTCTCATTTATAAACTTTTATGTTTATTTAGTATAAGAGACCACAGACAACATGTAGATAAATGGGTATGACTGTGTTCTAATACAGTTTTATGGACAAAAACAGGTTTTTGTAGTTTGCTGATATCTTTTTTTGAAACATCACAGTTTTGCAAGTTTTGATAAAGGAGGGAAAGCTTATAATTAAACTTACTTGTCAGTGTATGGGTTTTTGCCCCTATGTGTGTAAAAGGTGTTCTAGTTCTATTTGTTACCGTTGCTTCCTTAGATGCTGCATAACATGAAAGGACAGTTTGCTGAGCATCTTCTTGCGGCTGGATTTGTAAGCAGTAGAAATCCCAAAGATCCAAAGGCTAATATAAATTCAGGTAAACCAGGAAACACAGTGTCAGTAACTTGGCATGTTGTCCATTGTCTTGGTGTTTCACTTTTTTTTTTTTTTCCTACCTTTCTATTCCCAATAGATAATGAGAAGATAATTAAAGCTGTCATCTGTGCTGGTTTATATCCCAAAGTTGCTAAAATCCGACTAAATTTGGGTAAAAAAAGAAAAATGTAAGCATTGAAGATTATTATAAATGATTTGTAATTCTAAATTTTGAAATCCTCTACTGTAACCAGACTCGTATTCTAAATTTGTTCTTACTCATATTTGAACTTTATTCGTGATTGTTTAGAAGAAAGCAAATTGTTTAACAACATATCCTTGGAGTTAACTGTCTGATCAATCATTGCAAAGAATGTTCATAAAACATAAGTGTAAATATTAGGAAAAACAACCAGCTAAACTGAAATTAGTTAGAATAGATTTAGTTTCAGAATTTCTGACTGTTTGTATCTCATCTCTCTCTCTTTCTCTCTCTCTCTCATTATGAAATGGATTGTGATCGAATTGTGATAATTGACTAAAGAAATATAGTATGAGTAATAAATTGTATACAAATAATCTTGATAGTAATTGAATATGAAAAGACACAGTTCACCCTAGTAACTAAGCTGATTCTAGTAAGGGTGCAGAGATACTAAAAGTCACAAATGGCTAGTGATTTGTGAATTGCTACCACCCTTTAGGAAGGCAGTCTAGATTAGAACTATGTATTGGGTTATTAATGCAATCAGTGGCTCTGCGTTGATTATGTGCATGTTTTAAGAACTGTCCTAAGAGAGTGATTTCAAATGTTTTTTAACAGTTGTATATATCTAGTTGTAAAGGAGAAATTATGGTTTTATAATTCCATATTTATGACATTTCTAAAGATAGACATATAAAACTATTATATAGTGACATAATATACTAGAGCTGATTTTAAATGAAAATATTGAATTCTCTGCAGTTGTAAACATATGCAGAGATAGAGCAATATACAATACGTTGTTCCACAAGAGTGGATTTCAGTGGTGATGACCAACCTTCCACTTGCCCCTTCTCCCACCTCAAAATATTTGACATTTCTTGGTAGTGTTTATTCGGTTGTCGTAACCAGGTGGTCTGATGAACTTGTACTAGGTGGAGGCCAGGGATGCTGTTAAACATCCCGTAACGTACAGGCAGCTCCCTACAACTGAGACTTGCCCAGTTCAGTGTCAACAGTGCCGAGGTTGAGAAACCTTACTTTAAGGTATAAGATTATGGGTAAAAAAATGAATTTTCATCAGTATGTTTGAACTGTCCATATTGTAAGTTGCAAAGTACTTTTTTGATATTAACACTTTGCCACATTTTTTGCCTTTTTATCTAGCTTTATAGATGACAGGGAGATTGTTTAAAATAAGAACACTCTGCCATCCTGGAGGGCTTCATAAAAAAAACACAGCTTTCTTTGGATTGGTGCTTTGTTTTGGTGTAGCGTATAGCAGATGAGCACATTTTGAATTGTGGGCTAAAAGATTTTTTATAAATTTTTATTGAAACACAGCCCATATCCATTCATTCATGTGTTACCTGTCTGCTTTCCTTCTACTCTAGCAGGGTTGGGTATTGTAGAGCTCCTAAAGCTCAAAATACTGTATCTGGTGTTCTGTAGAAATTTGCCAACTAACATTTATGGATTATTTTTATGGTCTTGTCCAACACAGAAAACTATTTAAAAGTAACTCTTAAAATACCTCTGAGAAGTGAAAGATCGAACTAAATTCTGTCAAAATACATTTATTTTAAATATTTCTTTTGAATTGGAAGATTTTTGTGTGGGACTACAAAAACATTATAGATTCTTTTTAATCCGTTTCACAAGAAAACACTATTTAAAATTCTCAGTTTTTAATTTTATTTTCTTCTGTATACACTCTGAAACTTTTAAATTGATTGTTTCATGGAATTAGTCTATAATTGAGGACTATTTTTTAATACTGTGTTGATAGTAAAATATTTTGATTGTTTTATTGGCTTGAATCACTTAATGATTATTTTAGGTATTGATTTCTTTTTTTTTTTTTTTTTTTTTTCCCCTTTTTTCAGTACCGGGCATCGAACTTGTGACTTTTTGTTTGCCAGGCACTTAAGCCACTGAACTAAACCCCCGGCCCTTGATTTCATTCTTTATCCTTCAGTGATGCAGTATATGTTAACATGTCAAAGAATACTATCACTTCCCACTATGTTGAGTAATTTTGCCTGTAAGGGATTAGTTATATGATTGAGTACACGTATTTAGTCATTTGCCTGATATTTTTATGTATATCATTAAGAAAATTCTGCTTTTTTCAAATATAAATTCTTGCCAGGGATTTAGCTCAGCGGCCCAAGTGCCTGCCTGGCAAGTGGGAGGTAGTGAATTGATCCCTGGTACGAAATGTATATATATATATTCTTAAATTTATACTTTACAAAAATGAACTTAATCTGTGGAAGTTTTTGTTTTGTTTCAGATTCTGTGGTTGGTTTGCTTTTTACTAAGTTCTCTACGTTAGGTTTTGAAACATTGAAGATGAAATTAATTCGTTAGAAAATTTCTTGTAACAGATTGCATGTTAACTTTTATAAAGGGTGAAAGTTCACACAAAAACGGATGGCCTGGTTTCTATTCATCCTAAATCTGTTAATGTGGAGCAAACAGACTTTCATTACAACTGGCTTATCTATCACTTGAAGATGAGAACAAGTAGTGTAAGTGGACATTTGAAATTATTATGGCTATGAACTATCAGTAATTGTATGTTTTTAAATGTGAGCAGTTTTTTCCTCTGATATAAATTACAACTTTTTTCCCTTAAGCAAATTACCTGTACTTTTATGTTACAATACATTTTGATGAATCCTTGTATTTTCATAAACAGAATATTTGGTTTACATGGTTCCCTTTCAAACCCTGCTTTCAAGAATTACTGACATTTTAGAGTCAGGCATTATGACGACACTTGTAATTCCAGCATTTGAAAGTCTGAGCAGGGGGATTCCTGTGAGTTCGAAGTCAGCTTGAGCCAGATAGTGTTTACAAGGCCAGCATGGACAACACAATGAGACCTGTCTCAACAAACTAAAAAAAGAAAAGAAAAGAGTGGCATTTTAAGCCTGGTGTAGTACTTAACACCTGTAATCCCAGCACACTAAGGGATTGAAGCCGAAGGATTGCAAGTTCTGAGCTTATTTTAGGCAAAAAAGGATTTTACTGAATCCTTTCTCAAAACTAAAGAAAGGGACTGGGGATGTAGAGCAGTTCTAAGGCACTGGCATTAATCTCTAGTGTCACTCCCCCCAAACAAAAAAGGCCTGGCATTTTACAGTTTTTGGGAGTTTATAGTGTATAAAGAATTTTGTTAGTGTGTCAGTATTTGTTTTATAAGTATAGGACAATATTAAGTAGGATTTTGTTTATTTTCTACTTTAGAACATGAAGTGAATTTTAATACACTGAATACATACATAAAAATAATTTCAGCTTTTGTATTTTATTTTGACATTCAGAAAATATTTTGTTCAAAAAAGTAGTATATATTTCAAGTTAAATAAAGAATGGTTCATGTAAAATATTCAGAATTAGACCACTCTGGGCTACAAAGTGAGCCCAAGGCCAGCCTGAACTGTATAGCGAGACCCTATCTCAAAAAGACAGAAATAAATTAAATTAAAATAAAATAAAATAAATATTCAGAATGAAACTGCATGATTAGCAAGTTAACACATTCCCACTGGCTTGAACCACCTTGAACATGCAGGATTGTCCCATTGGGCAACACGAGCAGTCACACATGTACCACTGGTGATTCAGGCAGCCAGGAGTACAACACGTTCAACTCAGAGCCTCCTGGCCGCAAGCCGTAAGAGTCACGGCCCTTTCCTGACATGTTGCTACCATGGTTAGAAGGAAGCTACTAACAAGATGAACGTTGGTGGTGGTGTTGAGTTAGTGGTGTAAGGATCCTTTTGCACTTCTGAATGTAGTAATACACTTTAATTTTCATTACAGATATACTTGTATGACTGCACAGAAGTTTCCCCATATTGTCTCTTGTTCTTTGGAGGTGATATTTCCATCCAGAAGGATAATGAACAGGAGACTATTGCTGTAGATGAATGGATTATATTTCAGTCTCCAGCAAAAATTGCCCGTCTTGTTAAGGTGACTGACTATATAAATCTCCTTCAATTTGCATACAAGTTAGCATGTAGTCTGTGGTTTTACTACAAAGTTTTGATACATTAGACATTTCTTGCTTGATTTCAACAGAGAAAACTGTGTTGAGAAATTGATTTGCAATTTTTCAAAATTATTTTTTGAAGTATTAACAGACCAACTCTTCTATATGATCATTGTGATTAATTGAATTTTTTACAGTACCAGTAAAGAAAGTCACTTTTATCTATTGCATAGTTTCAGAATATCTCAGCATTTATTTACTGTGTATAATTTTTCCAACTTTAGGACTTAAGAAAGGAACTAGATACCCTTCTTCAAGAGAAGATTGAAAGTCCTCATCCTGTGGACTGGAAAGACACTAAATCTAGAGACTGTGCAGTACTGTCAGCTATTCTAGACTTGATCAAGACACAGGAAAAGGCAACTCCCAGGAACTTGCCACCACGAGTCCAGGATGGATATTACAGCTGACAGCTCTTCTATGGTGGTCTGAGAAGCCAGGTTGTTAGCCATTTTCCCCATAGTTTAAGTTTTGGTTAAATGTCAAACCTTGAGACATAATTAATTTTCAAATGTAAGGTAGAAACCTTTAATAGGAAGTAAAGACTTAATGTGCATGACTTAGCATTGTCATCTGTAGCTGTTATAAATGTACTGTAAAAAGCAATATGTTCTCTGAGTGTACCATTGAAAAACTCCTTTGTTCCGTTACACAGAATCCGTTTTCTGCCCATGATCATTAAGTATAGAACCAAATGGTTAGCCACAAATAGTGTCAGGTTAGGAATTACAAGGCAACCATGTTTTTTTAAAATAAGAAACTTTATCAGAAGTAAATTGTAATAAAGCCCAATATTTAATAAAATGTACAATGTGTAAATCTCTGCTAATTTCATGGCTTGGTTTCTACATCTTCGCCTGTCTCTTTTCTTGATATTTTTCCCGTTTAAATTGTGCAACACAGAGTAGCAACTGTGGGAGCCTGAGGTATGGAGTCCAGTTACCTAAAGCTTGGGCTCCACTCAGTCCGTTACTAAATGTCTTGGGCAGGTACTTGGCTTCTCTGTTCTTTTCTCCTTATCTAAAATACAGGTAAAAATTTTGGGAATTAAATATGTTAATACATGTAAAGTACATAGACTAGTGCCTGATACTGAACTTCACTGAAATTTAGTTATTTGTCCCTGAAATTTTTTTTAACATATAGTAATCTGTTGTATTTTTTTTCAATTGTTTACCTTCTTAGCCAGTGGAATCTCATGTGACATGTACTGTGTGTTTTCAGCCCTATCAAATTGTGACAAATACTGTTGGTTGCTTTCCAACAGCCATTTTATCTCTTCCTTCCTGCTTTCTTATTTCAAGTATCTCCACCTCTGCACAACTTTGTGTCCAAGGATGTTGGACCTTTGCCCATGGGTAATTAGGCTGTTAGGAGCCAATTATGTGGTTTTTGTCCCCTTGAAAAGTAGTGAGATGTTACTACATGAATGAATGTCTTGCCAGTGGCAGTTGAGAAGCAATCTACAAGGGGATGTCTGAAAAGGATTATTAGTAGTAGTAGACTTAGAGGAGGAAACTGCTCTCTTCAGACATTGTCATGTCTGAATCTGATATTTGGAATTTTTGTAGCCAGTTACCATCACAAGAGACAGAACCATATCCTGAGGATGGATTAGTGAAAAGGTAGAACTGTCCAGAGCCCTTGATAATGCTAGAGAATTACAGAGTTCCCCAACTACAATTGCCCTACATGTGGACTTAAATTTTAATCTGTCCTTCATTGTTTAAACCTTGACTTTCAAAGGGTATTTTTAATGTAGCAGAGATGATATTAAGTATATTATCCATCAAGTATTCGCTCAAACCGCTACCATTTATTAGGTTATGCAACAGTTTGGATCTTTAATGTCTAAAGGTGTGAAAGTAATATTACTGGACATATTGTAAAAGGAAACAGGAATTGCATCCAGCTATATACACTTAAGAAATGCAAATTTTATTTTGCCTTCCAATAAATGTAAGAAAATAAATTAGCATCATATAGTGATTGGCATGTATTGATACTGCTACAGTGATCTGTTCAAAACCCTTGTTTCAGGTTCTGCTTCACTTCCAGAAATGTGTGTGACGTGTTCTTGCCTACCAAGGGTTTAAAAGTACTGTTTGTCCTATGTCAGTTGTCTTCTGGTCTTCCAAAAGTGATCTTCACTGAATTGTTTCACTGTGGCATGTCACAGTGTTGCAGAACATTAGTTTTGCTCCTAAAGTCAAGGTGACCATCAGATCCTATTTGCTGTCTAACAGTATTTAGGTTTGTGCTTTTTTTTACCCAGCTTCAATTCATAGTCATTTGGCCCAATTGGAAGATTCTGTCTTGGAAGAATTTAAAGACTGTTTAAAAAAGAAAAAATAAATGTCTGGATTCTGTGTTTGCAGTGAGAACACGTGAGAGAAGTGTTCCTGAAGAATTAATAAATGAGGTTTCTGTCTGCTCTCTGATGATCAGAGTGAGGATTTTAATTGAGAGTGCTGTTTGTGTCTTTTGTTTATAAAATAGAAATTGCTAAATGGAAAATATACTCCAAGTCTAAATATTATTTGTGTTTTGTTTTTTTTTTCTTTTGGGTACTGGGAATTGAACTCAGGACCTCGAGCTTGATAGGTGCTGTACTCTGAGCTATATTCTCAGCCTATTTGATGTGTTTTAAAGTAAGACATAAAATTAAGAAAACTGTCTTACCATTCTGATCATTATGGAGAATAACTTGAAAAAATAACTGTGACATATTGATAGGGGGAAAAGTGAATCATGTTTGAAAGCTTAAAGGATGAGTGCATATGATGCCTTCCTAACTCATTCGGGCAAAAGCTCAAAGTAATTTATTCCTTTGTAATAAATTACAAAGTAATTTATTCCAAAGTAATTTACTCCTAACTTGCAGCTAATTGCAAGTTACTCTCTTATTTTTGCTGCTTTAAAAACAAGGTCCACTCTAAAAGTTACTGATCGTAGGGAACCTTTTAAAGGAATTATTTTACTGCCTTCTAACACAGAATAAATGGTGTTAAATTTCTTTCCACCTTCAGCGCTGGGTTTATATTTATTTTTATGTAACTGGTCATATTATATAATCATGTATTTGTGATATTGTGAATTGTTTTTAAATGACTTTAAAACAATCCAATTTTAAAACAGTACATCCTCATTGAATAATATTTTGGAAATTCGACAAGTAAATCATGTTACCCATTGTTACATTTTTATATATTTCTGTGCTTTTTTTAAGGTTTAAGGTATGTATTATTTTATATATATAATCAAGCTAACCAGTTCAAATGTATAATTCGGTGACTTTTGTCAGCTGTATAAAGTTATGTAGTTCATACTGCCACATGCTTTTTAATTTTTTGTTCAGTATGTATTTTCCCACTCATAAACCCAAAACTTCTGTTTCGCTTTGCAGGCAATTCTGCTTCCCCACTTCTGCCCCTCAACAACTGTTGATCTGCTTTTTGTTACTAGTTTTCCCTTTTCTAGAGTTTTCAGTATATGGAATCATATGCAGTTTATTGTGTCTCGTATCTTTCATTGAAGATCAGTTTTTTGATCTGTTATAACATGTTATTGCATATTTTCTAGTAATTCCTAAAATTGTTTATTATTTCATTATGTTTTTACATTTATTCATTCACCAATTGATGGATATTTGACTTATTTTCAGTTGTTTTGCTGTTATAAATAAAGCTGCTATGAGCACATTATATAAAGTCTGTGTGATTGTTTTCACTTCTGTGAATACTTACAATTGATTGCTTTATCATATGCAAGTGTGTGCATAAGAAGCCCCCGAATTTCATCAATGTGTGATACCATCTTTGCATTCTTAACAGCACTGTATTTCATGTCCTTGCCAGTACTTGTATTTTTTTTTCCAAATTAATTTTATTTTAAAGAGAAAAAAAAAATATTTCAAAACATGTCAATCAGGGGACAACAATGGTACGTACATTGCTTGAATGTGTTTCTTGTATAGAGCGTACTGTTGGGTTTTACTTCTTAATCCATCCTGCCAATCTGTGTATTTCAATTGGGGGAATTGAGACCCTTCACACTGAGAGTTATTACCGAAAGGTTTTTGACTCATTCTTGTCATTGCAATATTTTCCTTTTGCTGATTCCTTTTCCTCCCTCTTGCTGTGTATGTGATTTATTGGTTTTCTCTAACAGTTTTTAAGATTCTTCCTTATGTTGTCCTTCTGGGATTTTGACTAGGTTATTTTACAAAG
>PVJX010023997.1:0-28595 GCA_004027295.1 Dolichotis patagonum | reverse complement strand
GACAGCAAGGCTGAGTCATAACACAAAAAATGTGTAGAAGGAAAAATTGCGTATCAGCCTTCCATGCCTTCCAGCTCTAACCCCAGGGCAAGGGAAAAGAGTGAATTCTGAGAGGCATGAAGATAAATGTAACCACTCTGAAATGGAATCATAATAAATACCCTTCCTTGGACACCTGAGAACAAGGAAGAATTGTGTGTCAGGAAAGGAGAGGAAGAGGGGAGGGAAGAGGAGCGGAAGGGAGCTAACCTTGGGAAATCTCTGACACCTCAGAGTTTTGGGAGATAAAGTCCAACAGTAAAGTGCAGCTGAGGCTTGTTATCAGCAAAATGCATAACAATAAGTTTCGCTTTTAGCATTTCCCAGGCAGGAGAAGTTCTGGTAGATAATGCGGGTTCATGCTCCGCCCCTGCCCCATCATGAGTGTAAACAGAGGCTGGCCTCAGACCTGTCAATAAACTGACAAAGCCAAGGACTCCTGTCCCTGTCCCACTCTGGGCACCTGCTGTCTCTTAGGAGCTCCTTAAGAGGCTGTAAAGCAGATATATTACAGGCCAGATGACTTCTTTCTCTAGCAGACACGCATTTTCTTCAATTCAGATTTATGATGTGATGCAAATCAATGAGCATTTTTTAGCATTTCTTAATGGCCTTCCTTCAGCTCCCAGGGAAACAGATGAATAGGAAAATGCTGCCCCTGTAAGTTCCTAGCTTCCTTCCCCAGCCTTTCTCCCCAAAACATAATACTGAATTTTAATACTGAAAAGTTTCATATCTACCAAAGATCCAAATGCATGGTACAGCAAAATTGGTTTACTTTCCACCGAGCTTTACTGACTATAACCATTATTTCTCCATTTGCAGTGCTCACGATGGCAGCACATGTACTACTTCTACATTCGCATTACTTTCCATTGTCTGTTTTGCTTTCTGAATCATTTGAAAATAATCTGAATACATGATCTTACCAAACCCCTGAAATTCTTCAGTCTGCAATCTCCTAAAACCAAACACAGTCTCCTACATAACTAAAGTACCATTACCTACACCAAAAAATATAACACTGATAGGATATTAATAAACCTCAGTAGTCATCACAGTTCATCACCTGTCCCAGTAATGCGTTTCATAATATTTTGAAATCTTAGATATACTAAGATATCATGCACTGTCTTGAGTTGTCATGTCTGTTTACACTCACTATAAAAAAGTTTCTCCATTGTTTTAATGTTTTCTTTGGGAATTAAAAGAATTACATGACTGGTGTTTTGATACTATGTGAATCTCGCCAACAGCATCTCATCCAATGGTTTCAGCTTCTCCCAATCCACTATTATGCTACTTTTCTGTCATTTCTCCCCTTAGGATTTGGCATTCTTCCATAAAGAAGAGATTTCCCTCTCTCCACTTGCCCTGGAGATTCTTTTTATTATTTAGTGTATAGTAGTACGTTTCTCTCAAATTCTTTTCTATCTCAAATTGCTCCTAATTTGTCCCAGCTCCAATGTCTTGTTGACATGTCTAAACTGATTTTTGAGCACTTTCTTGCTTTTTGGAACAGGATATTTCAGGCATACTCTGTACTTTGCCTCCCATAGGCTAGAAATCTTACAAATAGTCAGCTTTTGATGCAAAGTATATTTTAGGAAAGAGATTCAATCATTTATCAATAGAAAAGAGAATTATAGTTTCACACTGCGAGTGTGAAACAAGTGAAGAATCAAAGAGTGGTATAGGCTAAAAAATGTCACCATTTTTCCTAAAGAGTAGAAGGATGTAACATGCAGTGAAGGAAAGACTAGATTTGTTTCAAAAGCAGGGAACACAAAAAATAGTCATGAAATCTCTGTGATCTAATCTGTGAATAGATCTGTGGTGTATCATGTTGCATGATGTCATGGTTTGAACTTTAAGTGTCCCCCAAACTTCATATGCAAAAGGCCCGGTTGCCACATGAGGGGCTTGTGCGGAAATGATTGAATTATGAGGGTTCTAACTTCATCAAGCACTACACTGATGAGATTATAATTTGATGGTTTTATTGGGAGGTGATGGAACAGAACATTTGGCCTTGTTGAGGGAAGCAGATCATGGGGCCTGACATTAAACACTATATCCAGCCCTCTCTGGCTTTTCTCTGCTTTCTCTTTTCTTCCCAGCTTTGCTCCACCATGCCAGTCCACCATGATATTATTCTACCCCACCTCAGGTGCATAGCAATAGGAACAGCTTAGCATGGACTGAAGCATAAACCAAGATAATGCCTCCGTCCTTTAAGCTGACTTTCACAGGTATTTTGTCACAATGACAAACAGCTGGCTGACACATGCAGGGTGACGGGAAAGTTAGTAGGAAACAGCCAAGTGATTGATAAAGACTCTTAAGTCCAGACCACAGTGTGTGGGTACAACAGAAGAGATGTTTTGCTTTGTTCTGATTGAGCATTATCTTATTGGTAATTAGGGTCTGTCAATTATTCTTTCATATCAAATTATACCACTTCTATGTGAATCTAGATTAAGGAAGAGAATAATGATTTAGAGAATGGAGGACAGTTGGAAGATGTCCAGGCAAGAGTCTAATTTTTTATACAATTTATAGAACATACTGTATATTCTCCTGGAAATTTGAATTTGTTTGCTTAGGGTTTACATTTTTGGTTGTGTTTTCTATAGTTTCTGCTAAGTATTTTTCAGCCCTCAATTCTGTGGGCTAGTCTTCCTCATTGTTGAGCTTATGTTGAGTATCCAAGTGCTTGTTGATCCATTAATAAAAAATGTAATCATCTGAAATTATTTGATGCATTCAGGTTGCATTTAATGTTTTATATAAGCCTCAGACTTTGAACATCTGTGGGTAACATAAAAATCAGTCTCTATAATCAAATCAAAACCTTTTCTAGAAAAATAGATAACTGAGTCATAAGTACAGTTCTTGCTTTATCAACATACATAGGCACTGTTCAGTCAATCACACGTGGCTTTTGAACTGATAAAATATGACTTATCCCTGTTGAGACATGCTGTCACTATGAAAGCTGATACACCTTATCAATGGATTTTCAAGAGGTAGGATGAAAAAGGAGTACATATCACAGTAAGTTGTATGTTGATGACCTGTTAAAATGATATTTTGGGTATGTTGCATTAAATAAAATTTATTATTTTATTAAGAACCCGGGCAAGATCCCCAATTTCCCACATGAGTGTACAGAGAAGGCTTAAATGAGACAAGTGTTATAATTTTAGGGCTCCAGGAAGATCAAAACCCTCTAGCAGAGTTTGAGACTGGGGGCTAAGACAAGGAATGTCTCTGGGCAGCCCATATTTATTTAGTTTCCAAACAAGGAAGGAGTTAGACTGGAAAACCAGGAAACTGAGCAGGATCTTGGGAGTGGTTTAAGGACTTTTTCAGGTAACAGACTATGTTAATTTAGGAGAACTATCTTTGTTAATTTAGGAGAAGTATTTTAGGACAAAGTCTCCAGGTTGACTTTCACTAGAAGAGTGAAATGCCTGAAGCTCAGTCTCTATCTTGTTGATTGGGGTTAGAGCCAGGTGTCCTCAGCAGTTGCCTTGTCTTGCCCTTTGAGGCATCTCTTTGTTCTCAGGTTGGCCATGCCCCAGCCATGCTGCAGCCCTGCACCTGTGTTCAATTTCCATCTTCAATGGCTGCCAACATTATTTGTATTTTTATTATTTTTGCTTTTTCAATGTGACCACCAGAAGATTTTATTAGAATTATTGGTCACATATTTCTATTTGAAGGCCCAGGGATATAGCTCAGCAGCACAGTGACTGCCTGGCAAGCTTAAGGTCCTTAGTTGAATTTTCAGTACCAAAAAAATTTGAAAATCCTTTCCATATTTCTGTTTGACAGTGCTGATATAGATAATTCAAAGTACTTCTTCCTTTGATAGATGGTCTCAAACTTTACTTCTAAAAGATACTACATACTCTACAGCTATACCCGAGGACTATGATAGTGAACCTGTGACATGCATGCTACATCTGACTACTTGGTAGCCTTCAACACTCTGAAAGGTTCACCATCACTGCCCTGGGGCTACTGTCAACTTCCCCTTTCGGAAACTAAAAAGGCAGTATGTTGATTTAATTTTCAAATATTTTCAAGGACAATCAGAAGTAAAAAATGCATTAGTATATAGGAAGAAATTTTAAATAACTCATATCAGATTTCATATTTTCTACCATAAATTAGCATTTTTAAAACACACACAAAATCCTTTCTTTGAACGTTTAATTTTTTTCATCTCTAGATTTAAAGATAAATAATAGCACATACATGGGCAGAGACAACATAGTTCTCTTTTTTGGATAATGAAATCTGAACCATATTTTCTTATTGCATAGACTTTTCTGCAAATGAGATAAAGATCCTCAGGGAGTAAATTAGGATTATTGAGTATGCAGTGATACCAATATGTGATATCCGTGTATCTAACTAAACTTCTAGGACTGAACCTAGTAATGTTACAGCAGGATAGGAAATGCTAGGATTAATCACAATGGATGCGTTAAGCATTTGTCTGGAGGAAGTATAAAGTGTCCTGTAGGTCTAGACTGGCAGTGATGACTAACCTTTCAGTGCTTCCAGTGTGGCACACAAGCCCTAGGTTCACCACCTTGGGGGAGTGGTTACAGCCCTCTTAGTTCCCTCTGCCCTAACTGTGCTCCAGCAAGCTCCCAGAGGCTCTGAACTCAGGAAGCACCAGCATCCATTCCCTCTCTGACCTCCTCAGTATGGCCTCAGCCTCCCTTACGGCATCTTAGCGTCAAACAACTTCTGTCATCATCATGGCCGTGGGTTTCACCTCTCTCAGCTTCTCAGCTTGGTTCGCCTTGATCCACCTAGTAGACTGCAAGGACTCGCATAGTGCCTTGTGGGAGTGAGATGTCCATCTCAGACTTCACCCCGGAACAGCAGCTCCCGTGCCAAACTCGCTCACTCCCCCTGCTTTTTTTTTTTTCCACTGAGGTTTTTTCTTTTCCATTTTAGAAATGTTCTCCTTGCCTATTTTGGAATTTTAATTAGCTATGTAGAAGACCAATTCCAATTCACAAAACTTGATTCTCAGAGCTGGGCCGCTGGGGTTGCCTGTGGCCACCATCTCCAAAGGATTCTTCTTTTTACTTGAAGGTGCAGCCTGTCTGTCCTGGCTGCCAGGCTGGAATCCACATCCACACTCTTGGGTCAGCCTCATATTTGTGTTCTTACTCTGAGTCTGATTTATATGTGGCTTTGTTTGTACTAAACATGAGAACCTTGAAGGCAGCGAGACTCATCTTTGCACCCTTAGTGCTCAAGTCACAATCAAACCCTAATAAATAGTCGCTCCTTGGTGTCCACGCTGGGTTGGCCCCAGAATCTCCCAGTTACCAAAAGCTAGATGCTTGAGTCTCTTCTGCAAAATGGCATTGTATTGCACATGGTCTATTTATAGCGTCCCCTGTACTTTAATCTCCAGATTGCTTATAATAACCAATAGGATATAAACGCTCTGTGAGTAGTTACAATGTATTGTTCAGGGAATAATGGTAAGACAAAGCGGTCTGTATATGTTCAGTACAGACTATTTTCTAAAAGTACTTTCAACCCATGATGGGTTGAATCCATAGAAACAGAACCTACAGATAAGGAACCCAACTGTATCTAAAGAACATGGAACACATACACATATTTTGGCCACTGTGGTCCCTGGCATGATTTTTAAGTGTTTTACAGAAGCTAGTTTAGCAAATTCTACCTCCCTTCTGGCCGTAAACCCATCATTTTAATTAAGGTATATTTGAATCATTGACTGTTTTTTCATTTCAAAACAAACCTCATCTATTTTAATCATCAGAAAAAGAGAAACCAGGATGAAAATTTCTTGAGGGCTTATTACATATTATAATTTTTGACCTTATAAATTGGCCGGGTTCTCTGTGGAGTAGGGTTTGGGACTCAGCGTGTTATGACTGAGAAAACTGAGGTTTCAGTGATGGAGTTGGTCAATGGTCGAGCCAGTGTTTGAAGCTGGGTCTGCCTTCCATACCTTATCATGATGGGGTTCATACTGTATCAGCGGTGGCGCTTTCTTGGTAAAAGCACCAAGCAAAGCGGTTGGGCAGGGCAAACTCGGATGAATTCTCCACACTCACCTTGCAGTGCTTAGGGCACCGGATCCCTCCTGAGCACAGCCTCTCACCTTTCTCCAGCTTGGTCAGCTGAGCTGCTGCCCTTGTGGGCATACACTGGATGGGACCAGGGGCAAATGGCCCTCCGTGCCCCCGGCTGCCACAGGAAGAGGCGGTCATTGATTCCCGCAAGTTTGCCAGCTTTGACTTGTGGTTCTCAGTCCACCAGGCTTTGGAGAAAAGCTGGCTGGATGTCACTGAAAAAGGAAGGTCGTAAGTGCCTCGTTTTTATCCTCACCTTTGGGAAAGTTCGAGATAACAGATGAAAACTGTTACATCTATGTTAATGTTTCTTATATTTTTAGGTACCACTCTTTCTATAAAATATGAAAACACAAAAGTCAGGCTGTTCCTCTGTGTCCCCTAATATACTGCCTCTTATTTTAAGTAGTCCTCACGGGCCAATATTTTTATTGTTATGACTACAAGAAAACTTTTCCTTAACAAAATTGATAAAGGCTTGAAACAAATAGAGGAAACATGACTTTCACATTCACACAGAGCAAGCAAGTTTGTCACATGTTGTGTGGCTGCTTATAATGTTACATGTGTCTATAATTCCTTTATTTTTGGCCTTTTCTTAAAAACAGGACTTGATGTGAATGACTGTTTTAGAACAAAAATAGTTACTGTAGTTGTCACAAACAAGAAGGGGAAATAATCTGAGTCTGAATTTTCTGTAGCTCAGCAAACCAATGCTTTGACATGTCCTGTAGGGTAAAAAATAATTTATTTTTTCTCTCATCTGTACAAAGCTATTCCTGTGCTGGTTTTACATTAGCATTATGGTAGGCATCTCTAATCTGAAAATTCAAATTGCTCCCAAATATTATCTTCAATTTTTTTTGTTTTGCTTCTAAGAAAACTAATGTTTTATCCAAAAATCTAGTGCTTAGGAATGAAAATATATTCCAAAATAATTAGAATGACATAGTAAATTGCAATTTATGATTTTTTGTTTCAGCTTATTTCAGTTTTTGGTTGTTCTTTCTATAAAACCAGAGATTATCAAACGTATCACTGTAATTTGTGGTAACTAGTTAGCCAAGGTTGGTGGAACTTTAAATATTTCAAAATAAAAATACAATATTTAAGTCTGACTAATAGTGTGTTGCTTAACCTAAGAAGTATTTACTGTAACGAAAGTAGTTCATCTCTGTATGCCCTAATTAAATACAACCAGTTCAGTTCTTTCCACATTTGAGAATTAGTATGTTCAGTGTCTTAGAATAACCAAGATGTATGACATGGGTATCTACTCCTGATGACCCAGAATCCATGCTCTTCCTTCAGAAAAATCAGAGAGGAATTTGTACACAACTATAAAGCAGAGAAATATTATTATGATTGTATATTTTGACCCCCAAAAGAAACTAGAATTTTAATGTAATTAAATGGCATTCCACCAAACTGAAAAGGGTCTGCAGTAGGAAGTTTCTACTTTAAAGCTGGCAGGCCTGCTAATGCCCTCCACTGCCCTGCCGATCAAACGGTATAAATGTTTGCAATGTCCCTCACCTCCTCACCTCTAGGCTTTTGGGGCAAATTTGCACCTCTAGGCCTGGGATGGTCTCAGGCTAGTTGGTGGGCACCCTGCTGCCAGGCAAGGCCACTAATCAGGAAGGTCCGGGCTTCTCCTATCGCCCACAGAGACACCGGTTGTCCTTGTCTCGAATCCTGTCACAGCCTCCACCCCATCCACCCATGCACACAGTAGTGTCTAGGCCGGTAAACACTGATATGTCTGTCACTGCTGTTTAGAAACCTTGTATCAATAGTCCCACGTTATGTACAAAGTAAATCTTCTTACACTGAATGACCTGTTAGAATATTCACGTGAGGCTCACTCCGTTTTCTTGTGGAGTTCTACTTTACAACCTGCTGCTTGCCTTAGTAACAACCTTGACAACTAGAAAACAACTGGATTTTTAAGTTGCCTTCTCAAGACTTCATAAGGAAGATAACAGGCTCCCTCTAGTGGGGAGCGAGCATCGCAGTATCTTCCCCGAGCTGTGTAACTTCATAGGCTGCTTTTGTTTGGAGGAGAAGGTGACTCTGGTGACTCGGGACAGTTTGGACTCCTTGACGTTTTTTTTTCTCTTCAGATTTTACCAAACACATTAACATCAAGTAGCAACAGCTGCTTGGATGCTCGTAGGACTGTGGAGAGTCTAGAGTCACACTGGGGTTATGAAACTTACAAATACATCAACAGTGTTCAAAGTAACTATCAAAGTTACTTTCATTTCTCGCCCTCATTGTGCAGCCAGGTTTGTGCCACTTCTGCAGTGTCACACATGTCTGAAGTCTGATGTCATCTCTGAGTTCCTTTTAATTTTGCAACATAAGTTATATTCCCTGTGGCTTTTCTTTATGAGAGAAAAAATGGTCAAAATCATATGGCTATCTTTTAGGTGGTTCCCTATCTCCCATCCTTTATACTTGAAGCAAAAATTGTATCTTTATAGGGCTTAATTACTTATAAAAATGCTAATTTTGAATCAATAGTAAAAAATAAAATTGCACCCAGGCAGGATTTTGGTTTTACAGTGAGCAAAGAAAAATGAAAGACATTTGTGAATGAAACTTAGTATTAAAATATAGATACATATAATTATATATAATGATATAACAAGTAACTGGGAAGACTAATTGTAGCCAGCAATAGAAATTTTCAGCTCTAAAAGCCTATACTCTTTATTTTTTCTATTCTTTTATATATGTTCTATCAAAGTATGTGCTTGGTTTTTTATAACTGTTGACAAAGCCATTTTACACTAGAGAAAGGTTGCTTGTCACTAATCTTGATTCTTTTCCCCCTACAGCAAACAGCATGCTTGGCTTTGGAGTCCTGGTCAGTACCTCCAACACCTATGACGGCTCTGGTGTTGTGACCGTGGAGACGGACCGCCCACTGCTCTGGACCATGGCCATCAAAGTCTGACCTCCTAACCGGCCTCCATCCGCCCGCCTCTGCCCAAGGATAGCTTTTATTCCTCCACAGGAATAACTCACTGGAGTTTTCAGGAATCTAAACTCCTTCCAGGGGAGCCCAGGAGTTTTAAAGCTGTTGGGAGAGAAGGCTGTGACTTAGGGGCGGAGTACTTACCGCCTATGCCTCAGGCTTGGATTCCATCCGCACAATTACAAAACAATAAATGAAATGAAAAGATGTCTGCTTTTAAATAGTCCAGGGAACACTGTAAGTGACGTCTCCATTTCACAGAGAAGAAAAGCTACATGTCATGAAAGTAAATAAGGTCTGTGGTATTCAGTTAAAAAGCTAATGTAGATCACTCCTTTATAAAGTTCAGTCTTAATTGTTTTATTTAATTAGTCATGTTAGAAAATTGTTTATGATTTCGAATCAGAAAGAAATTCTTATCAAGGCTCCTCTTGGAATCTAGCACATCCTTAAATCCTTGGAACAAGCCCCTCTGCTGGTCTAATTTTAGAGTCCTCTGTATAATTTACATTACCTTTGACCTAAAAAACAGAATCTTCCAGACCGGCGTGTTAGAAGAGCACCATTTCATTCTGCCTTACTACTGCCTCTGATTTTCTCTTTTAAGTCAAGAATCATTAAAGTAATTGTTATATGTGGAAAATGGTGATTCCATATGCTGTGGGTGAAAGAGGAAGGATAATTTATGATGCCCTATCTCCAGTTAACCCCTAGGCTCAAAAGTTGCTGTGCTACATTTTAGTGGGAACAGTCCTCATCAGACCAAGAGTCGTGCAAAGGAAACTTAAACATAAAAAACTGAACGTGAGCTGAAAAAAATACTAGTTCACAGAGTACAAGTTTTATCCTAAGAATCAGAAAATGAGTCAGTCTATGGGCATAAAGGGACACTGCATATCGGGCCCAGGCCCAAAGCCTGTGTTCTCCTTCCTGTCTGCCATGGGCCTGAGGCCCCCCAAACCCTCTCCTTAGCCCAGAATGGAAGGAATTGGACTGAATATATCTGAGACTCCTTCTCCCACTCACATTCTGAGTCCCGACACCTAGTAGTTGTGAGACAGGGAACACGCATGGTTACTGGCTTATCCCATCAGCACGACCAAATACACAGAAATGTGCTCATGTTTCTTGTATGCTGAGACCTTCCTCCTGTCTTCTTCTTATGCTTTAAGATTGTACTTAACCAAATCTTGGCACATACACCTTTGCAGGGAGAACCCGGCCAACGTGTTTTATGTACATACAGGCTATGTCATTGTCCAGAGTGACCAAATCCTTTCCTGCTGGTGCTGTCACAGAGAATGAAAAGGGATCAGCTCAACCAGCGTGCGGTTCTCAACAGATAATCATTAGAAACAATGTTTAATTTCATGCCAATATATGTGAGATTGAAATCCAGGTGACAGATAAAAATATTTACTTATCAATGTGCATGTCTGTGGCTGATTTTTTAAAACACAATTTCTTAACTATTTCATTTTAGCCATTCTTACATCATCAGTGTTTCTATGTGAAAAAAAAGGTTTGCTCAAAGAATGGTTAACAGCTCTGTAATTCCTAAGTGTGTTCATTAATTAAAATCGTCTGTGTTAACACTGCAATGGGAGGTAGGAACCCAAGGCTTTTCCCACTACATAACTCGCGGTGCATGCCAGGACCCTTAGGGACCCAGGGGAAGAGTCCTTTAGCACATAGGCCCTCATTTCCACTTCCTGCTGGGTAATGGTACCAGGCTTACTGACTTCACCCCATTCCTTGAAACTACCTGGGCAATTTTGAGACAAGGTCTTGCAGTGTAGTTCAGGCTGGCCCTCAACTTACTGTGTAGCCCAGACTGGTCTCAAACCCACAGCAATCCTCCTGCCTCAGCCTCTCAAGTGCTGGATTGCAGGCACGCACCATCAGTCCCAGCTGGCACTTTTCTCCCTTATGTACTACCTGAACACGTCCTGTAAACAAGTATCTGCATTTCACGTTTATGTATCAATAAAAGCCTGCAGAAGGTGAGGTGGCCCAAGGACCGAGGAGCGCTGAGCCGGCAGGAATTTCCTCTTGCCTCACTGCTACTCCGCCTCAGCCAGATCTCTAACCTGTAGCTGTGAAAGTGAAACACGTGCTGGGGATATGGCTCCGTGGCACAGCACCTGGCTGGCAAGTGCAAGGTCCTGAGTTCGATTTCCAGCACCAAAAGGGACAGAGAGAGAGAAAGTGAAACACAAGTTGGGCCCTGTTGTAAAAGTCACCACGCCCCTTGGCCCTTGTGGCTTCAGTTTCTTCTCCTGGGGGATGGGCTCATAGTTTCATACACCTGGTGATGTCACACAAAATGACACTGGGTCACCTAAGTTCCTGATTGATAGACTGGTACTGTGACCTGCCTTCTCTTTAGGCAGGAAAAAGTCAGAAAATGTCTATAGCCATGGTTCGAATCACACGTGACCATCAAATTAGTTGTGTGTGCAGTCTAAGAAAATCAGTCACAAGGTGGGGGTGGGTCTGGTAGGAAAACACATTTTTATTCCTTAATTTCTGAGAAGCAGGCAGAGCTCAGTTTTCTCTGAGGAGGGAAACTAAGCCACAAACAGGAGGTGGACACAGCCTGTGTGCTGGCAATGTCTTTGCGCCTGGACACTGCGTCCTGCTTCCGGGCGTACAGTGCCTCTTCGATCTTACTTCGGCGTGTGTGGAGCCAGCCTTGCGTGGTATTCCTGCTCAGCCTCCTGCCTCCCCAAATGGAACCTGAACTGTTGAAACAGACATAGATTTAATATGATCAAGACTGAAGACATCTGCCAAGTCAGCGAAGAGGAAAAAGTGATTCTTCTCTCCCCTAAGACTCTGGTTACAAAGAGATATGGCCTGAATAGTGACTTTCTGACTATATTTACTGTAAGCCATAAGAGGTACCTTTTACCTTATGACCTTGTCCATAATTGTAGAAACATATAAAACAATGCAGTATGTTCTAATAACTCTATCCTAACATCAAAAGCACTCAAATATATATTCTAGGTTAGAAAGCATGCCATAGGGAAGAGTAAAAGACATAACAATACTTTAAACAAAAAGCATGTGTTATGTATACAGAGGTCCCAGCTGGGCATATATTGCCTGTACATTCAGAATATAATGTTTTTAAAAATATGTCCCTGCGGATGTTAAGACTAAAGTCGCAGGTCAAGACATTTCTAGGTAGGCACCGCATACAACCTGGAAAATTCCTGGCTTCTACAGTACAAGTTCACCTTTCCTCCCACAGCGAATTTCTTTATCGTAATTTTCTTCTTGAGCCCCAGACTGAGTCTTAGAATCCGTCTCAAAACATCTCTCCAGGCAGATATGATCAGTTATTCTCCATTGGCTCGGAGCCGATGTGTGATATCACTACTATACACAAAACTGCTCTGCCTTACAACCCAAGGAAGAGGTCTCAACAATATTTCTCTAGTTTGCAGCTAATGGGTGACTACACAGATCTGAGGACTTGTTCTCCACCTACTAAAAGCAAGGACCTTGCATATGGAAAAATAAAGCCTAATTCTATACCTGAAAATGACTTGAAAAACACAAACAGGACCCTGAAACCACCCTCAATTGATTTTTCATAATAGACCCATAGCTGGTCCCTGTGAACCAAGAAAACTTTATTTTAAAAAGCAAAACAGACTTTTTTTTTTTTTTTTTTTTTGTGCCTGGGATTGAACTCACAACCTGGCTTTTGCCAAGCAGGCAGTTAGGCTGCTGAGCTAAAAAGCAAAACAGAAAAAAAGGATAGAAATGATACAGAATTTCAAAAAGTAGTAGGAAATTAACACTAGTTAATATGTTGCATATTATTAAAGATACATAATACTCAGTCCAAAGGTTGTGAGATTTTTATTTTGTTTTGGGTTTTTGTTCATTTGTTTCAAGCTTGTGTTCTGCTCGGATAGCCTTGAACTTACGACCCTCCTTCCTTAGCTTCCTGACTATTGAGATTATAGGCATGCACCTTTGTATCAGGCTTGAGAGTTTTAATATTCAAAGAAATGGGCAAAAGATTATAAATCATACCTTAATACTGACTTCTTCCCAAAGTACCTTTAAAAACAGGCAGAGAACAGGAAAAAAATCTTTAAAACTATACTTTTTGAATACTTAATACTCTGTTATACTTTTGAAAAATGAACAGGAAGTTGTGAGTGTAACATTCTGCTAGAACTGAGCAAAGTCCCATCTGAATGACTTCATTAATTTGATGCCTAATCTTTGCCTGAGCCTTCCGCTAAAGTAAGAACCCCTCTGAGGCATGCGCATTGTTCTTCCTGTCAACTGCGCATCCCCTGCCTCTAGAATAAAAGTGTGCAACAAGTGTGTAATAAAACCTTGCGGCAGCCCAGCAGTGCATCAGGAAACCAACCACACTGGAACTGCTCTGTGTGCCTTTCCTCGCCCTAGGAGTTTGTTTGGTTTCCTGTTGCATGAACTGCAAAGTTGTGGAAACCTTAAGGTAGGTGCAATAAAGTATTCCTTGAATAGGTTCAAGGATCAGAAAGATGAAGAACGTAATGCTACACGGCGCAGACCAGGTCATGACTGTTCACTTACGTCCCGAGAAGGAGGTAACGTTAACAGGACCAAGTCAGGCATGAAGGTGTCATCTAGCGTGAATTATTCATCTACTCACAAAAGGAAACCTAAAGAGTAAGAAGCTTTAAGCTGCATCGAACGGACAGAGTAGGGAAAGTGAACCCAGAGGCAAGCCAAGACCAAGGTTTGGAACACTGGCAGGAGCTGAAAGAAGCAGGACAGAGAGTGTGAGGGACGGACGGCTTGCCCTTGTGGCGGAGAAGAAAGAATGAGAGGTGACGTGAGATTTTTAGAGTTGGAAATCTTAAAAGCTGCAGCAATTTCCAGGTTTGAAGGTTAAAGGAATAGCCATGGCTATCATGAACTGAACAGACAATAACTCAGCTTATTTTTGGATATTTTGAGAACATGCCATTCAATTCTATTCTTGTTGTATTTAGATAGTACTTGTTCCACACATTACTACACATATAAAATTAGCCTCAGGAACCTAAAATCATGAAAAGTTATGGTCTCCAACTGAATTACCCAAACTATACCTTATTATTTGCAGTTCTCTATTGAATAATGTTCTCTGCTGAAAAATAAATAGCTCTGTCAGCCAGTTTTGGAAACATTATTAGTGCCACAAAAGAATGTTTATTCTTAAAAGCCTATCTTACTCAAAACCACTGTCAGGACATTCTACTTGCTTCTCTCACAGAGATCCCCTCACCTTGTCCCCCTACATCTTGTTGGATCATCTTAGTACTTTAGTATCATCACCTGTGAGATTTGAAATGGAATTATCCCTCACATAATGCATTTATACTGTGACACTATGACAAAGGACAGAGAATAAGGGATTCCTTAGAAAAATGCAGAGGTTTTGCTTTTTTGCCTTTTTTTCCCCATACTGTAGGAAATACTTAAGTGCCCGTCAAAACTCTCTGCTGCATCAACTCCACTTAGGAAATAGCATTCCATCCAACGTTAGTCCCTTATTAATAAGAAAAAATTTTTTTCTTGGTCCCAACGGCCCACACACATTCTGCTGTTTTATTTTCACTCCTTAAAATTCCTGGGAGCCTGCAGGAACAATGAGATAAAGAGAAATGGGGCAGAAAGTTGTTGGAATCACTTTTACTCAGTGAATTTATTATGCATATTTTTAAACTGACCTTTTAGTACAAGTTTTTATTCAATTTCACTGCAAGGAATTGAGTAACAAGGTCAGTTTGGATATTTGTATGCCAGTGGCATTTGACAATGAGATTCATGGGGAAAAATTCACAGATTAAATCATGAAGAAGCCAATAGATTCTTTTCAAGGTTGACTGGAGGTAGGACTTCTTTTAAGGAAAAAAAAAGTAGGATTTGTACAAAATGGAAATTTGCCCTGAATTTTTTTGCCCTGAATTTTAAAAAGTGAATATGCAAATAATTTTTATAATTTTGTTGCAAGATTAGGTGTTTCTAGTAAGCACATGTTCACAAAATACTTAACTGATATTAGCCACATTAATGCTTTGTTGCTTGTTCCTATTTTCAGGGATTAATTATAGCTTTCTATGAGTTTCTCTGAGGCGTAGCCTTTCTCTCCAGTGGATGTGTAATCTGTAAGAGCTGAAGTGTCACAGCACTAACATCAAATAAATAACGTTAGAATCAAAGGAGACAGGATAAATGGATTGACTACTGCAAACTTGGAGTTACAGAACCCTAAAGTTTCCAATTATTCATATTCTCATCTCTCAAAACATCCCATATACCCAAAGTCCTACACTGACTTTATGGGGGGCATATTTCATTTGGCAGGAAAGAGTCTCCTAACACTTTTGCCACCTGACAATCAGGGAAAGGACCCACTCCCTCCCTAATAGCAGGTTCCCTGGCTATGAAACTACCCCACCCAGCACTGCACAAACACCTGAGGAGAGCCAGTTTCTATAAGAGTCTCCAAGAATCTATGCTGTGACTCCCCAGAAATACAAGAGTTTACACCAAAATGAAATTTGAGGGAAAGGACACATGTTTAAACTGCCTGTTAGATTTGTATTGCTTGGCTAAAATCAATCACCAGAAGCAACCCGAACTTTGTATTTTTTGCAAACATAGTCTTACATTCTAATTTAAAAAGTACTGATAGCCCATCTGTCATGTTCCGAGGGAGAAGATTTATGGCTGGTGAAGAGTTTGATGCAGGAAAGAATGCGGGTGAAGGAATGAGGCCAAAAGCGAGCTTCCCTGGTGAGATGGAAGACCCTCAGGCTTAGGCAGGATGCTGTGTAATCCTGTGCCATTTCACTATAAAAAAGACTTTACCTTGCAGGAAGCAGGAAGCCAGGGAAGTGGGTATTCCATAGGGCCCTGTTCCTAAACAGGAAGCAGAGAGAGTGCAGCCCTCAGGCAGACACCAGGGCAGCTCAGTCCCTTCCTGCACAGAGCTCCTGCTGTGTAGTTCAGAGAATGAGCAGTAGGAGAGAGAGGCAGGAAACAGAAAGATTAGTGAGGAGTGAGGTCTGCAAGGGAGACTGCAGAGAGTGTAAAACTGAGACATTTCCTTGGAATAAAAAGAGAGAAGAGAAAAAGAGAAAGTCAACTTCCAGTGTTTAAACCACTGGGAGTGCTAGTTAGCATTCATATAATACTAACCCAGAAGTTACCTTAGCAGCACAAGATAGCCTTCTTTGCATCCAGGGAAAAAGAAGGTTTGCGAGATGCTTATAAAAACAGATTCTAGTATTAGAGGACAATAGGCTATAACGTTAGATTATACATTAATTATAGAAATAATAGATTGTTATATTAAGAGCACAATGAAGGATACAGTGCACTACATTTTGATCACAATCATGTCAGCATTTTGCAATATTGAAAGAGAATGTATTTAAATTTTTACCATGCTTAACTTTAAATAATAACATTATAGGTGATTTTTCTTCTTTATAATTGTTTCCCCTGTAATTCTGAAGAAAAATAAGCAGCAAGTTAATTATAAATCAGTTATTTTTAAATGTGATTGAATTATTCTGGGTAGGCTATTTTAAAATTCTATAGGCAGCATAAATGAATCTCTTAAATAAAAATATTTGTCCATATATAAAAGCACTCAGATAGAGAGACAGTCTCAGACCAGAGTCCAGCCAGGCAGACCGCAAAGGCACCGGGAGAAGGAAGTGTGCAGAGGGCCTGGAGTGGACCCCGGGCAGCGAGGGGGCAGAGACCACAGCCCCAGGCATGTAGACCCCTCTGCAATTGCTCAAGAGAATACTTATTTTCTTATTCCAAATCATACATTACTTCCTTTTTAAATGAAGGTTCAGCTTTTTTTTTTTTATTTTAAAGAGGAAAAAACCAAGGAAAATAAAACAATAAAATCAACATAAACCAGAATAAGCGCTGCAGGACTTCCAAAGTTATGAAATCAACATTAGTTACCACAATGCCTTTGTTGTCTTCAAAACAGCGGCAGATACCATCTTCTGACATGTTAAAAGTCAAACAGAACACAACAGAATAGAAACAATAAAAACAAAACAATGAATTCAATAAAGGACATCAAAACAGGCCAGTAGTAGACACATAATGGCTTCCACAACATGTCTTGCTACCTTTTAAATAGCTGCTCATGCCATCAGAGTTAACATAAACAAAATAAAAGAAAATAAAAACCCAACCCAACAAAACAATGGAAATGATATGGTTTCCCGGCCGAAAACCATCTCCTTCCACGGCCCTGGTTCTCTCCCTCCGCAGTCCGCGAATGGCCCTGACTCATGGAGAGAGGCTTGGGGTCTGGCTGTTCTGAAGAGTCAGCTTTTTATTAAATCATTTATTCATTCTACAAACCTCACTGAGCACCTCTCCTCCTGACATCCCACTTAAGTCATTGTAACCCTAACTTGTTTAAGCCCTAGACCTTTCTTCCGCTTACTGACCAAAGTCAAAACCCTATTTAAATCCAACTCTTTGATTCTCCCGGATTTGAATATTTCTGGAGAGAAACGTGGAAACCAGGATGACTGAACTCACTTAAAATCACATATGATACCTGGAGCAGGTGTGTGTGTGTGTGTGTGTGCGCGCGCGTGTGTGTGCATATCTGTAATCCCAGCACATCTTTCTATGGGCCCCACATCGACCATCATGGACCACCTGAGCTCTCCACCCTCCTTTGCAGTAACTAAGCTTTAAAAAGCTGCCTGCATGCACCCCAGTCCCAGTTGTCTTGCCATTTCTCTCTCCAGCGTTCCTTGGCTTCATGGCACCACCTCAACAACTGTTTTTAAGGACACAGGTGGGCTCCCCTTCTCTACAGCCAGTGACGGAGCCCCAGGCCTGACCAGTTCAATGTTTCTTCCATGAACAGCGCTCCGCCTGCTTGGCTGACATCACACACGCCTCGATGGCTGCCCTCTGGACCCTCTCTGGGACTCTCTTCTCCCCCAGGTTTGTTAAGCAGAGCAACTCTGCGGCAATGCTCAGTCTTTTTCACTGTCTTTGCTCAGTCTCCAAATGATCGTGTCTAGCACTCACGACCTTGAGTTGCCCCCTTGTCGCCTTCTGTAGGAATCTCTTAGACTTTTCACATCAACACATCCGACACCAAACCTCTGCTCTTCTCCCCAAGCCCACTCCCTCTCCCTACCTTCTGTATCTGATGGCAATCCCAGCCTTCCAGTTGCTCAAGTTGCTCATGTCAGTCTCTTTTTTTTTTCTTTGTTTGGTTTGCTTTACTTTGCAGTACTAGGGATTCAACTCCACACTTCATGCACTCAAGACTTGCAATCTATCAGTGAGCTACACCCTCAGTCCATTCACCTTTTATTTTGACACAGAGTCTCACTAAGTAGGCTCAGACTGGTCTCAAAGTTGCAAGCCTCCTGCCTCAGTCTCCCTAGTAGCTGAGGTTGCAGGTGTGTGCCAGCATGACCAGAATCCTCCCTCCACCTCTCTGTGTAGCTCTACTTTCAAAATGCACTATACTTAGCATGTAACCAAATGTCACCATCTCCACTCCATCACCCTGACCCAGCCACTGTGTTCTCTACTGTGAACTGCTTCAATAGTCCCCGTGGTCTCTTTCCCTTGTCCTCCTTCCAGACTGTTATCAGCACAGAAGTGTGTGCAGGTAAGCCATTCCCCTATGCAAAACTTGCAATGGCTTCAGAGAAAAGCTGAGTCTTTGTAATAAAGTGCCCCAAATCTCTGGGACTTATGCGATACTCTTCCCTGTCCATTCTGTTCAGACTTCCTGGGCTTGCTTTTTATTCCTCAAACAGACCTCCAGTCCTCCTCACCATCTTTGATAAAACCATTAGCCATACTTCCTCAATTCAGTCTATAAAAATTAATTTGCCCTCATGCCAACAGATATAATTAATGATGAACAAAATTAACCAAATAAGATACTATGTCATTCTAGTCTCTCAATAATTCCTTGATGAAATTTTTAAAAAAAATTTTCCAAATGAAAATATCCCATCTAAAATAATTCCCTGACATGGTAATCAAGTCTGATGTTTTATTCAATAATTAGCAGGACTGAAATCCTTCCATGCCCATTTTTCTACCATTCTGGCAGCAAGTTGATGACCTTGGGCGATTTTTAATTAGCACTCTTAAAAATGGTTTGCTAAATTAGTCAACTATGAAATCACCTCACCCAAATGATTAAGCTAGAACTGCATTTTAAATCCATAACCTGTTTTTACTATATGAACATACCATCACTTCAGGATTGGTAATGACAGTGTTTATCCGGCTGTGTGTTCACGCATGCGTAGCAGTGTGTAGCCTGTGCCAGATGGAACAGCCCTCTACCTCTGCTTCCGGTGACCTGCCAGCCCCTTGGTTTAGACATCCCTATTATCAGAAATAGCTCTGGCTGCATCCTTAACCTAGGGGAGATGACGTTTAAAAATAAGGCTCCTTCTGTCCAGGTATATCACCTGTGTCATGTGACCCCAGGCAAGCTGAGGCACACTTCAGCAAGGACCCTGGTTGGTGTGCTGACCTGCTGTGACAGCTGTGCTAATCCACTGGAGGTCACTCCTTTCTCATGCCCATCCCACCCAGATGGTCTTTGTGAGGTCCCCATTTTTGAGCCAGAATGTTCCTATCATTTATTTTTCAACATAAGACTAGGAATCAGAGAATTTTAACTCCATCTCATAAATGAGAATGCAGAACATCAGAAAGTTTAAATAATTCACCCCAAACTAGTAAGAGAGCCACAATAGGATCTCTGGTCACCTGACTACAAGGCAACTGCCACTACTCCAGTGCCATGGTCATTTTCAACCTCCATCTCTTACTTGGCTCCTTCGCCCATTTCTTGCCCCCTGCCGGTCTGTTGCCAGATATTCTGAAACCCTAACTGTATCACTCACCTCTTTGACTCACCACTGCATTCAGGCTCAGCCCTGAGACCATCCTACAAAGCCCTGTGTCTTCTATCCTGCGCCTCCCTCTCCCATCTGTTCACCACACTCCGCCGACACCACACTGCTGTCTCACTGTACTCTAAACTCTTTGGTCTCACAAGGTCTTTGCACAAGTGAATCCCTCAGCTTATGACCCAGTCTGTGCACCATGCATGTTCATTTTGGCAGTCACTGGACCCACCAGGCAACCAGTGCAGAACCCCGGTACCAGGCATTTTGCTGAAGTCTCCTTCCAGGAAAGGGTGAGAACCGAATGGCCTGGATGGACTTCCCACAGTGGGAGCTGCAGTGGCATTAATGCCTATGCCTGACCTGACTAGATGCACAGAACAAGCCACCACCCTGGGGAAGACAAGTAAACAGTAGTGTTGGGTGGGAGACAGTGGCAGTGGAAATCTCCATGAAGCTAGCCTCCATAGAATCTAGGAAAAGAGAGCTAAGTAAACCAGGTAATGGGTATAAATTTTATTCAACATGCTGTCGTATTAGTCATTCTACAATGTCAAGACACCTTTCTTATACCCAGCATGTTCCCAAGTCTGAGGGTTATTTTCCGTGCTTTACAAAATTCTTTCAGATTTTGGTAACAAATAAGACAATTTCAGGAATATCTTTTTGGAATTCAGCATTGGTAAAATTCACTTTTCCTTCTTTTCCATTTGGCTTTTTCCATTCTCCTCACTGATAACGAGAGATGAGGAATCCTTAAATGGGGATCCCAGGGTTTGTCTGCAGAATGAGCATTTTCTAGGGATCTCATGCCTAGACTGGAATTGGTGGTACTCTGTTCTCACTCAAGCTGGAAGAAAGGATGCCAATAACTCTGGCCTTAAATTGTTTTCCAGATTGAGATATGGACTTTTGCAAAGTCAGGGCTGGAAACAACCCCAGCAGATGTTGAACCTAGTGCTTTGGTCTTCATGCATTCGTGAACAGCCATGTTTGATAGGGACCTACATACATCCTAGCATGGGTACAAATATAAATCTGCAAATGGCAGCTGAACCATTTCAGAATATTCTCCAGCAGTAAGATACACAGGTGACTAAGGACGGAATGTAATTTGTTTAACATTGAAATATAGCTATTGTAGAATCTCCTCTACCACGCGCCAACCAAATTTCACTAAAATACAGTGTATGTACTCCTCTTTTACCTTTACCAGGTAAACAGAAGTGACATATATATTTTTCAACTCAACATCTTCAAATCACATGACCAGTACTCTAATGATAATATTGAGAAAATGGGAATTTATACAACTGACATTATCAATGTGCCAGGGTTAAGCAGATACTCCAGGGTTGCTATTGGCAGCCTGGCCAGGACTGTGTTCCCATTCCTGATAGTCTTCATTTAGCCAGTGAGTCTGGAGAAATCAGATAGTAGCATACTCAGGTAATCACAAGTGCAATGTTTCCAAGCACCCCAGTTCAATAAATCATACATCGTACAGAAGCTTGTGTCAACCAGAATGCTAGATACCGCCACAGAAAGACATGACCCTTGACTGTAAAAGTTCTTTTTCTCTCTCTCCTTTCCCAAGTGAAGCCCATAAGTAAACTACAGAAATACCAATAACAAAAGGTCAAGCATTTAATCCTCCAAGAAATCTTGAAAACTCCTGGTTTAAAAAAAAAAAATTTCACAGATTCAATATAGGCAAAATGGAAGAAAATGGTCCGTAGTGCATAATATTGTCTGAGGTGTTATTGTTCTTATTTCGGTAAAAAAATGTCAATTTGATAGGGGACCAGGAAAGAAAAGAATGGTTTTGCCCTTTTCCATTTACCATTTTTCTTTTTAAGCAAAGCTTACTTGCTCCTCTCCTGCCCCATGAGTCACTTCCTAAGATGCCTCAAGTAAATCTGCAAGAGGGGACAGAGTACAGTCCTGCCACCATCAGAGGAGGCAGAATCTGAGTGTGACTGGATGGAATCTGAGGGTTCTGGGCAACAGGCTGGACTCATGATTCTCACTCTATGGAAGAGTGGAAAAAATGTTACGCAGAGACCACCAATCTGAACACACAGGGAACAGGATTACGTGGGAACTGAGTGGTCTAATTGGTTGTTTGATACACATGGTTTGTCTAAAATGTGGAAGTGTTTAGAGCATGACATGGTAAGTCCATGACGAACATACCACTTGACCTCATTCCTACACTCACAGTAGCATCTATCACAACAGTGTTTCTCAGTGCATCTGTATCTAAATCCTTCCTAACATGATGCTTCAAGAAGCTATTTCTAGTCAGTCCACATGAAAGTTGAAACTATTTTCCATGTCACAACTAGGGAGATTGTTTCTGCACAGAATCTAGGTTCCCAGAATTTTCCAGTACGGTAGCTACTAGCCACACATGTCTATCAAGCACACGAAATGTGGCTAGTAAGACTAAGGAACTAAAATTCATACAGTCACATGTGTGTAGTGGCCACCGCACTGGACAGGGAAACCCTGGAATGTATCTATCATCACAGAAAGTCCCAACGGAAAGTGCTAGTCACTCCGCTAGTTAAATCACAAAGCTGGAAGTATCCACTAAACTCAGAAGCGGCACTTCAGTTTTTCACCTTTGTGTGCTCTTGCAAGACACTTCCAGGTTCTTCATACATTAAACTCTACATTTGTCATAATGCCTGAATAAAATTAGATGTGCTTCTATGCACTGGTGAACCAATATCTTGAGCAAGTCAAACTCAGTTATGTTTAGGGCATGAGAATCTTTAGCACAAGTGGCTGATGAGATGTTCATCATTCTTTCAAAGCTAAGACCTTCCATGGAGTTATTCTATAGCTACATCTAGAGACCCTTCAAGGTGAGTCTCAGAGGCACAGCTCCTCTCCATGCCCCACTCACAGTGGCTGCCTGGCATCAGAAAAGTCCTCCTAACCAGCCTGAAAGTGATGTATCTATAGGTCATAATTCTTTGCCATCACAGATCACACACACACATGCATTTAGAGGTGTGGGGAAGACACACTGTCGTCTTTTCAGGCGTGCTGCCTGTCCTCTCCAGAGTCCTTTGCTTTCTCTTGCTGCTACCAAGACTCAGAAACCTGAGAGAAAAATTTCCTTTTGATTCCGTTCTAACAGTAAGGCAGAGCATCCCTTTTGATCCTAAATTCAAATTTCTGCTTAGTGGGTACAGACTATGGTGAGTTGCCCACAAACCAATAATAGTTTCCATTCTTTCACATTGGTTTGTAGCTGTAATGTAAAAATCTAGATTAACACCTTATTCTTTCAAATGTGTCAAACATTGCTATCTTGTGATACTGCATAGTAATGATAATTATACATCTGCTCAATATGTGACAGTACATTGTCAATATTAACTTCCCTGATTAATGAAAATGACACAAATCAATATACAACAGTAAGCATAAACACCGAAACATCACCCTGGATTTGGAGGCAGATTTAGTGAATGTTGACAGGCACTGACCTCAAGAAAAAATGTCAGGTCCTAAACCTTGGTAGTTTGGAATTTATATGGGATAAGCAAGCAGAAACTAAGAAGCAGAGTACTGGGCAGTTATCGACTGGTTCTTACAATGTGCATCACAGTGACCAGCCCTTTCTAAGAAACAGAAGTAGCAGGGACTGAAGTACCCTGGAGGTTACCTGGGCAACTAACAGAAACTGGAGCATACTGGCTGGGAGGAAAGAGCATTTTCTGTTGCAAATACAGGTAACAAGTCTCCTTCCATAATAAGGTAGGGCCTTTTGTCCCCTCAAAATGTCTGTAAGAAAGAGAATGTAAAGTCCTACTAGGGTCCATCTAGGGTGTTCTACTTTCATGTACTGTGCTCAAAGCCAACTTCTAGGAACAATGATGCTGCCACTTCCAAGCTGAACTGTGACTGAACTCTACCTCATTTCACTGTTTTCCACAGACTGTGTATAGAGGACTATTTCTTCATTGGACAAAAGTTCTTTAAGGTCAGAGACTACAATATTCATCTTTGCCTTTCTCCATCTCTAATGGCCGCTCCAATTCATGTCTTAAATCGCTTCTCTTTTCTGTCTGGGTAACCGCATACCATTTTTTTTCTTTTTTTCCCCTTTTGTCTTGGGCTGGCGGGGAGGACCCAGACCCTGTTGCTCAAAGTTGCAAGATTTTTTTACTGCACGCTGACATCTGCCTGATGTAGGCAAGGAGGACAATACGCCTTCAGTAATTTCAGGGTTTACTGTCTCTAAAATATAGTCAGCACCAATTCATGAGACGAGGGTGTGGGTGTTGAATGTTGTAGATAACCACAGCTAAACAAATGGCTTGGTGTTAGAACACTTTTAGCGTCAGCTTGCCTAGCTATCACCACATTAGAATCAAGGGACATGAACATTTCCCTCACTTTCTGGGCCTTGGTCTTCTGTTTTCTCAAGGAAAAGGAAGCTCATCTTTTGGTTGCTAGTGGTACAGTCTAACAAAGTTTAGGGGAGAAAGAGTGGATAGCAGGACCAGAGAGCAGGATACAGCTTTATCGGAGACAGAAAGAGCTGTCCTAGGCTCAGGGGCTAGGAGTGTCTGTCAGTGGATACAAAGAACCGGCAGGAGACCTTAGAGAGGAGGACAGTGTGATAATTCTATAGAGCAAAGACCACGGAGTCAATGTGCCAAAGATTCCATTTACCCTGGCAGAAAGCGCTCAGATAAAGGCAAGTGGAAACAAGGTCAGTGGATGCGTCAGTGATGATCTCTAAGGAAAGATGGCAGAAAAGCAGACAATCTCTTCTACATCAGAACCAGATTCTTTAAAAAGCTCTTAGAGTGACGTGTTTTGTTTCTTGGCAGCACAGAGAGACAAAGCTAACCTGACTTACAGCACATGAAGTGGCATCTCTCACTTATCCGAGCGTACCCGAGCGTGTGCACCTGTATACATATGTACCACAGTAATTATATA
Organism: Dolichotis patagonum; assembly: GCA_004027295.1. Taxonomy (NCBI): domain Eukaryota; kingdom Metazoa; phylum Chordata; class Mammalia; order Rodentia; family Caviidae; genus Dolichotis; species Dolichotis patagonum. The sequence goes on along the minus strand of PVJX010023997.1, from coordinate 3,516 downwards.
AGCGGGAAGCTCTCAGGGCGAGTTCCTATTTTATTCAGATTTTGCACTGAACTTTTCTTGGTTGCACACAGTGTCTTGATTTGATCAGGAAGATAAGAGAGTTAGTGACCTGAGATACGGTAGCAAGGGAACTGTGCATGTAGGAAAGGCCACAGGGAACTGGGCTGTTCCTTGCTCAAGGTAAAAAATTGAGACTGCATAAGTTCCTCTTCTGGTGTTTAATGTTCTTCAAAGTCTCAGGACAAATTTATGATGTAGAATCTTCCAAGAACAAGTGATACTTTCTCACCTCTGAGTCTCTAATGATTTACTTACAACCATCTTCTAACTCAGAGGTCAAAGAATCAAGGAAGTGGAAACCTCCCTCTCCACCGTTCTAAATTAAAATCTACAAAGAGAATTTCAAGGTGAGAAAGGACATAAAATCACACCAAGATATAAAATGCAAGACAAAGAAAATGTTATAATACTTTTATTAAAAATCTGTCAGTGTGAAGAAAGGTGGCGTCCTTGTTTAATGTCAACCCTGCTAACCCTTTTCTTGCTGGAAAGGATGTAAAGCTGTCCTATGTGAGCCAGAGGAGAGACCAATATAAGAGCCCACCGAGTAATTTTATGGTACAAAGCAACTTTGAAGCCATCAGGTTTGGAGAGAAAGATGTCTAAAGGATATCAGAAAGGCTGGATATCATCACTTTGACTGGTGGCCTGATCTGAGCAGAGAGGTATCTTGTTGAAAATGTGTGTTATTCTAGAAACAAAAGCCAAGAGCATTGCATTCCCTGAGACCAGGATTCAGGACAGTTTTGCGTAAGGCCCCTGCTGCTCACAGCCAACCCAATTTGATGTGTGGACACCTGTGCTTTTGTTATCTAGCCCTGCATCCCCCAGAACAGTCACTCAGGACCTAATACCTGGAAGTGGAGCCAAAGCAGTTTCCCTTATCTCCCTGATGTTATCCCCACAGACTAAGTAGAGATGCCCACGAGAAGCTCTGTCCCCATGATGGTGGGCTGGATAAATGAAGAAGCCAACAGTGGGTCGAGAGAAGTGACTTGAAAACAGCCCTTGTGATAGCAAAATATTGTTTTAGGGAAAAGATAAATGAAGACTTCACAAAGAAGAGTTTGGTAGGTGTTAATATTAGAAAAAACTTTGTTTCTCACACTGAACAGCCATTATTAGTCTGGAAACCTCCTGAGCCATCTATTAAAGCTAAAGACTCCTGGTCCCTACTCCAAGAGTTCAATCATCAAAATTACAAGAAAGAAAAGTGAATCTGCACTGTTAAGTACTTTCTTGAGTGATTCTTGAAGTAGTAGTTTGAGAACGGGAAGAAAGAGAGGGGCATTGGCTTCATCATGATGTAAGTGTAGAGAAACCTGCAGCGTCAAAGAAGACGGTCACTATGTAACTTGAATGATGGATATAGAAGACGAAACATTAGAACCCTAGTTTTGGTCTATAGTAGGGCTATAGATCAGATCTAGATGTCAATAGATCCAAAGCTAGTTGGATGGGTAACTACAACTATAGACGGGGGAAAATTGAGTGTCTTGGCAGTAATAACTGGTGAAAGAAGAAGTTGTTTGTATCTGTATTTATCATTCAAATATTTTCCTGGGTTGGAAAAACTCATACTGTGTGGATTCTGGAGGAAGCAAGGCCTCATTCCTCATTCTGGGAATCAAGAATCCAGTTACTCCTTGTTCCTACTTTCTAGTGATGAGGGTTTGAGCATATGTCAAAGCTGGTTTCACTGAGTTCAAATCAGGCTTTGAACGTTGAAGGATAAATTCCACAAAAGAGTCGAGATGTAATTTCTGCTAAGATGCTAAGATAAAGGGGTCACAGCACAGGCCTACCCAGATTCTATTAACAGCAAGAATTTGACTTTTCCCAAACCAACTTTCACAGCCAGTTTTTCATTCCTGCCTGAATCTATGAGTTACTCATATATTTTTCAATAGATTTACTTTCTGTATAAGTTTATAAGACAGAATATCAGAAGACAAAAACAGGCCTATGATAAACTCCTCCAGATAGTAAAGAGGAAGAAACACAAAGATGTGAGACAGGAAAAAGAAAAAACACATTTCAAGAACAAAAAGCCAAAGGATGGTTTGAGATAAGTATTCAGGAAAGCACAGTGCCACCAAAATGAAAAGAAAGACCTCAGTGAAGAAAATCAAGGAGCTAATGTTCTATGGTAGGCCTTTTCCTTTTTTGTCCTTCCCATTTAGACTGATTGTATTTCTATTTTAGAAGTTTTTGCACTATCTTAGAATTATTCTCCCAATGAGGCCATTGGTGCCACCAGGCTAAAAACCATCAGTTGTTTCCACTGCCTGCAAATCCCAAAGTGCTGGGATTCCAGCAAATATACAGGAGGCAGAGAGGAAGAGAACACTGACACTTGCAAAAGATAAAACATGTGTCATGGTGGTTCCACAAGGCTTCCAGAGATACCTGCGCAGACCTACCCCTCTGGGAAATTCCTAACCATTGTCTGCATTCCCCACATGCTACAGGAACTGCATCCTCTTGCTCCATTCCAAGACATTCACTTTCTCCCCACCAAACCCTTTAATTCTTTATACGTCTAAGAAAGACAGTAAGGTGTTTAAGCAGAGGCAAGAGGATCACTGTGAATTCAAGGCCAGCCTGAACTGTACAGGCTCAAAAAGACAGAAAGAAAGACAGACAGACAGACAGACAGAAAAAGAAAAGTAAAGAAAAGAAAAGAAAAGAAAAGAAAAGATGCTGCATAGCATACTCCACCTTGCTGTGCAGCCGCCATGAACTGTGGCCCCGCCATGCCACCCTGCCTTGGAGCCAACTGAGTATGGACTGAAACCTCCAAAACTGTAGGAAATAAATCTTTCCTTTCCCAACTTTGGGCATCAGGCATTTTGTCTCAGCGATGAGTAAAAAGTAACTAAGACAGCCCCAAGGGAATATGGGAAAATGAAAAAGTGAAAGAGCAAATTGCAGACTCAAACCTCCAGTCCATGCCAACCAAGCCTAGGAGACATGGATATAGAAGAAAGTGTAAGCCATATACCTGCAACCTCTGAAATGATAACAACTGAAATAAAGAAACAACTCCATGAAGCTGTTAAGGAAATCAGATCAGAAATAATCTCCCAGGTAAAACAAGAAATGATAAATGTAATGAAAGAAACGCTGGACACATCTAAAGAAGACATAACTAAAAAAAAAAAGTGATGGAAACCTTGAAAAAGTTAGAAAAAAATTAGATTTAAAGAGATATACAGGAAATCAAAAATTCCATCAAAAGCTGGCAAAACCACCTGAATGAATGCGAAGATAGACTTTCTGACCTTGAAGACAAGATTGGAGCTAGTGAACAGGAAAGGAAAGATCTTTTAAAAATAACAAGGAATAGGGGCTAGAGATATAGCTCAGCCGCATAAGATAAGCACCTGCCTGGCAAGCATGAGGTTATGAGTTCAATCCCTGTTACAAAAAAAAAAAAAAAGAAAAGAAAAGAAA
>PVJX010023996.1:0-28623 GCA_004027295.1 Dolichotis patagonum | reverse complement strand
TTTCTTTTGCTCTCTCTTTTATAGTAGCAATTATGCATTTTGGGTTTTATTACTCCTACAGTTCTTATTACTTTTTTTATTTTAAAGAGAATAAAACAAAAGAGGGTAGAACAAAGCAGATCAGAACAGAACAACATAAGCAACACAACACTTTACAACAAGACAACCGGACATTAACAGTAGCTGTCAAAATATCTCTTTCTCTGCTATAGTTGAGCACAGTTTCAGATACAATAATAGCAAACATAACACAATAGTATAAAACCATTAAAGAGAATGAAAGAATTACAGGACATTCTGAACCGAATAACTATGATCAATGGCTACTATAATATCTCATTTTGAATAAAAAGATTTGTTTATACTATCACATATATTAAAATCCCAATAAGACACAACATGATAGAACCAATGGTGATAGCACAGTAGAAGCATGGTAGGACTTCTAAGGAAGACGATATTAAATCAGAAATGGCTGCCATATGTTTTGTTTTCTTCAAAACCGCTGTTCATAACATCATGCATAATAAAGTCAAACAAAACAGATTGAAACCCTTACAACTGATGAATGAAAACATTGAAAGGCTTCAAAGCAATGAAATGGGGAATCATGATTACTATAAAATCTTATATACTCTTACCAACTCTCATACTAGGGAGACTATACGGTATTCACACACGTTTGTTTGGTTTATTTCGCTTATGAGTATGGTCTCAAGTTGTGTCCATTTATTTATAAATATCTCAATGTGATCATTCTTTATAGCTGAGTAGTACTCCATTGTATAAAAATACCACAACTTTTTAGTCCGTTCCTCATTTGATGGGCACTTAGGTTGTTTCCAAGATCTGGCTATTATAAATTGTGCTGCTATAAACATGGGTGCACATATATCACTGTGGTATGATGTTTTCAGTTCTTCTGGGAATATGTCTAGACGTGGAATAGCTGGGTCAAATGGGACTTCCAAACCCAGCTTTTTGAGGAATCTCCAGACTGACCTCCAGAGTGGCTGCACCAGTCTACACTCCAACCAACAGTGCAGAAGAGTTCCTTTTTCCCCACAGCCTCTCCAGTACTTGTTGTTGGTAGTTTTTTTCTATCCTGGCCATCCTTTCTGGTGAGATGGAATCTCAGTGTAGTTTTAATTTGCATTTCTCTCATGACTAATGATGATGAACATTTTTTCATGTATTTATTTGCCATTCATAATTCTTCATCTGAGAACTGTGTATTCATTTCGGATGCCCATTTTTGGATTGGGTCTTTGAATTTCGAGGGTCTGATTTTTTTTTAATTCTTTATAAGTTTTAGACAAAAGTCCTTTGTCTGAGGTGCTGTCCATGAAGATTTTTTTCCCAATTTGTGGGTTTTCTTTTCACTTTGCTGGAAATCTCTTTTGACATGCAGAAACTCTTTAATAAGATATGGTCCCAGTTATTGATTCTGGGAAGTGTATCTCGTGCAGTTTGATTCTTGTTCATGAATTCTCTACCTACTCCTATATCTTTGAGGTTTTTAGCTACTTTGTCTTCCAACAGATTTAGTGTTTCTGTTTTAATATTTAGATCTTTGATCCATTTAGATTTTAGTTTAGTACATGGTGCTAGGTATTGTTCTAGTTTTAGTCTTCTGCATATGGACAGCCAATTTTTCCAGCACCATTTGTTGAAGAGACTGCCATTCTTCCAGCGAACATGTTTGTCCCCTTTATCAAAGATAAGGTGGTTGAGTGGGTTTGTGGTTGTGGTTGTATTTTCCAATCTATTCCATTGATCTTCAAGTCTGTTTTTATTCCAGTACCATGTTGATTATATTACTGTAGCTTTGTAGTATAATTTCAAATCAGGGATTGTGATGCCTCCTGCCTTGCCTTTGCTGCTTAGAATTGCCTTTGCTATTCTAAGTCTCTTCTGGTTCCAGATGAATTTTAGGAGTGATTTCTCTAGATCTATGAGGTATGTTAGTGGTATTTTGATTGGGATTCATTGAATCTGTATAGAATTTTGGAAGAATGGCCATTTTCACACTGTTTGTTCTTCCTATCCATGAACAGGGGATGTCTTTCCATTTTCTGAGGTCCTCTTTGATTTCCTTTTTCAGGGTATTATAATTTTCCTTGTATAGCTGTTTTACATCTTTTGTGAGATTAATTCCTAAGTATTTCAATTTTTTGGATGCTAGTGTGAACCGTGTGGCTTCTCTTACTTCTCTCTCAGTATTTTTGTTGATAGTGTATAGGAATGCTATTGATTTTTGGGTATTGACTTTGTATCCAGCTACATTGCTGAATTTATTTATTATATCTAGGAGTTTTTCAATGGAGGTTTGGGGTCTTCTATGTAAAGTATCATGTCATCTGCAAATAATGATCATTTAACTTCCTCTTTTCCTATCTTTACTCCTTTTATTTCTCTCTCTTGTCTAATTGCTCTGGCTAGTATTTCCAGTATTATGTTGAATAGGAGTGGTGATAGGGGACATCCTTGTCTTGTGCCTGATTTTAAGGTAAAGGCTTTCAGTTTTTAGCCATTTAACATAATACTGGCTGTAGGTTTGTCATAGGTAGCCTTTATTATATTGAGGTAAAGACCATCTATTCCCATTTTCTGTAAGGTTCTTATCTTGAATGAGTGTTGGACCTTATCAAAAGCTTTTTCTGCATCTATAGAGATGATCATGTGGTTCTTCCTTTTGGCTTTATTGATATGGTGGATTACATTTATTGATTTATGTATGTTGAACCATCCCTGCATTCCTGGGATGAATCCCACTTGGTCGGGGTGAATAATCTTGATGATTTGCTGTATCCTGTTTGTTAATATTTTATTGAGAATTTTTGCATCTATGTTCATCAGGGAGATTGGCCTATAGTTCTCTTTTTAGTTGGGTCTTTCTCAGGTTTTGGTACTAGAGTAATATTTGCTTCCAGGAATGACTTAGGCAGAATTGCTTCCCTTTCAATTTCATTGAAGAGTTTGAGAAGTGTCGGAATTAAGTCTTCTTTGTATTTCTTGTAGAATTCTGCAGTGAATCCATCTGGGCCTGGGCTCTTCTTTGTTGGCAAGGACTTAATTACATTTTCAATTTCAGTAATAGAAATTGGGTTATTAAAAATATGGAACGCTTCACGAATTTGTGTGTCATCCTTGCACAGGGGCCATGCTAATCTTCTCTGTATTGTTCCAATTTTAGTATATGTGCTGCCGAAGCGATCACTTTCTCAACTCTCTTATCTGTAGAGCACATTAGGACATATAAGCTGCTGGTGTATATGCATGCATACATTTTTTATGGTTCATGAAGTTGGGATATTATATTATATTATATTATAATTATAGCTTTTAAATATATCCGGGCTCAGACAGTGTCCCAGTCATAGTAGATACTGTATTTAGTAAATATTTGATGACACAGATGAATAGCATTTAAGTTTTAACCTTTACTCTGTATACTGCTTGTATCCCTGCTCTCTACATTCCTCCAAACAGCCCTTGCCCCACCCAAACGGGGCCAACTGTGGTAGCCCAGACTGGAACAGATTGCTGTGCAAATACTTGGCAAAGTAATAATCTATTTGAGGATACACAGAAATTGGCTGTATCCCCAGTAGAGTTATGAACTGTCACTATTAACACCCATGAGTCACTAACATCATGATGGGCTGAATGATTTTTCTGCTAGGCATAGGAGGCACATTATACTAAAACAGCCTCCATCCATCTGTCTGATCAGTGCCTGCTCCATTGATGTCACAGATTTTTAAATGCGCTTCCTCTTCATGACCAAACAAACCAGGGCCTTATATAATTCCTGGAGCCCAAATGGGAATGAGGTTGGGATATCAAATAAGGAACATTGTTTTTATTTTCATCATTTCCAAGGCAAGCCATGGGAGAAGTTAAAGAGGAAGATAAGAAAACAAACTAATCCGTGTTTCTACTTTTTAATCTAGACCTTTGATTTCATTTCCTAGAAATGGAAGGAGTGAGGGCTGGTTGGAGGAGCAGAATGCTATTTATTTATTTATTTATTTATTTATTGTCTTTCTGAGAAAAAGGAACATACTGACTATACAGTTCAGGCTGGCCTTGAGCTCACTTTGTAGTCCAGGCTGATCTCAAACTCACAATGATCCTCCTGCCTCAGCCTCCTGAGTGCTGGGATTACAGGTGTATATCACCACACCCAGCTCAGAATGCTTTTTAATGCCGTGGCAATTCAGCCACAGAAAATTATAGAGTTCATGAATTTTTCTGCTTCATGAATTCGTTTTGTTGCTCACAAATTACTTCAGTGACCAGCTCTATTCAGCACCACATAGGGAAAGGAATTCTGGGAAACATGGTTCCAGCTTAGTTAAAGTAACACAGCATAAAGTTGATACAGATACAGAAGTGAGCTTGGTTAGCATCCTAGAGCAAGGAAAGCCTAAAAGAGAAAGAATGTTAATGTCTCCATTATAAGAATAACTTCTCCCTTTTGTATTGAGTACACAAGCTGTGGGTCATATTTGGAAATGATGTGAATGCGTAACAAAATTTACCCCATAGCTTCAGAATCATCTGATGATTCTTGCTCAATCAGTTTTTGCAAATTGTCTGAGTTGGCTCAAATGAAGTCAGTTTGAGCTCCTTCTTCCCAGGACCTGTGACCTCAAAGGACCTATGGGCGCTTGTTTACTTTTGTGGGGCTCAACCTGTATTTCCTGTCTCAAACCTGACAATAGCCATTCCTTCAAGGAGCCATTGGCCCTGTTAGTTGAGCACAATATTTAGAATCCGCATCCAGGTGCTAGATGTGCTCATTGCTCTTGGCATGTCATTGTACTTAGTCCCTTTCAATGGAAGTAATGAAAATATATTTTTAAAAACTCATGAGTTCACACTGGCATTTATGATTGAAAGTTATCCTTACCTTTGCTTTAATATAAAATTTTTATCTTTTTTATAGTGAAAATCTTGGTTCCTAATGATATTAATATATTTACTTATTTGCATCGTTCTATGATATACACTGTGTAAGATGCTTTGAGAAATTAATAGTGTATTAGTTCACTTTTCCATTGCTTGGACACAAAACCTAACACACTTTAAAAGAGAAATTTAATTTGGCTCAGAGTTTGGAGGGGATTCAGCAGATGGTCATGGTGGAAGGTTGTGGTAAAGCAAAGATGCTTACTACATGAAAGCCAAAAAGCAGAGCCATGAAACATGGCTAGCTAAGAAATGGGCCAGTGGTCATATAGTACTACTATATAGTACCCAAAGTCATGCCCACCTAGCTGGGTGCTCCACCAATCCCTGGGCAGATCCTAATGCTAATCCCATTGACACTACATCCCATCTGCCCCAAATACCTATATATAATGTGAAATATACAGTTACTACTAATAAACTACTAAGTAAACTTTATATTTATTTGCAGTTCATTTGCCTGAAAAATGTTTCACTAATGAAATATAGAATTCAATCTATAAAAATGACTGATTCATTGTGTGAATATGCTGTTGGATTTAAATAAAGCTTGGCTAGTTTTTTTCTAAATTAAAGGTAGGACTTGGGCTTTCTGCTCCACTGTAAGTGGGAAGGAAGAGAAGAATGTGTGATTTCAGATCTTAACATCATTTCAGTGTGCCCCTGTTCAAATGGGTGTCCAATAATGCTTAAGATAAGTCACTATGATTTTGGACAGGATAAGTAATGGAAGTGACAAGAATTAAATTGTAAGGTTCAAAGTAGATACTGTTTTCAGGTCAGCAAAAGTGCCGATGCCTTGTCTCCAACATTATCCTAACTTACTGTTGATGAGGCGTATGGTGCAGATAGGACTACAATGTCTGAAGAACAGAGTTAAGGGTGTTCTAACTTCCTACCCATTGTAATGATCTGTGTTTCTGCTCTCTTGTATTATTAGTTTCACTAGTCATCATAATATGAAATACTAAGCTGTTATGACACCCGTAGTAATTTGATTCAAATGGAAATTGACTCCCACTTCAAAAAACCCATCAAGATAGGAATTTTTTTTTGTTATCTAAGGACTATATATTGACCAAGTTTTTTTTTAAAGCACCCTCTTCCCTGAATCAATGCATGTGTTTTTACACTTCTCTTTGCAATATAAATAGACAAACTATTGCACAAACCCCAGCTGGGTGAGGTGGTAGCAGTTTGGAGGGCTGTTGATGCTGTGTCACACATTAGGAGCAAGTGTTGTCACACATCTCTGATCCTTAACCAAGTTTGTTGTGCTTACTCTGAAGAGCAGTACAACCTGGAAAAGTGCCCAGAGAGATGCAAATGATATTTTCTTTCCCTTTTGAATGTAATTTATTCAAACAGGTACTGTGCCAGATCTAGATAGGGCATGGTCCTTGCCTTCGTGGAATAATTTTTTACTGGGAAAGAAGGAAAATAAAGCCAATGTTATAGATGGAACAGCAAAAGCAATTAAAATTTTTATACATTTTTTGTGGTGCTAGAGATTGAACCCAAGGCTTTGCACAGGCTAGGCAGGCACTCTACCACTGAGCTATACTTCCAAACCAGAAAATTTTATGAAGGAAGAAAGAAAGAAGAGAACAACAAGTGACTTACTTTTGATAGATTAGCTGGCAAAGGTGTCCCTGGAGAAGTGGCATTTGTACTAAGACCTGAAGGACCAGTAGGGACTAGTCAGATGAAGAGAGCAAGACAAGAGACTTCCATGCACATGGAGTAGCATGTGTAGGGCCTGGAACAACTCAGGAAAGACCTTGACTTTGTCCTTTTCTTTCTTCTTTAATTGTCTTTAGAATTAGAGGAAAGAAAAGCAATGAAGCTGGTGCTTAATGAGCCAAAAAGAGAAGAAAGCAAGTGAGATGTGGTAGAAAGGATCCTGAACAGAAAAGATTACATCAGGTGGGGTCTTCATATATCTCACCTTGAGATACAAACTCCAATGGTTTATATCTCCCACCCTGAGTAGGATGGGAAGAAAGAAATCATGGGCTTTTGTGGCCTGATTTATATTTTAAGATTGCTTTTATTACTTTGGGAGAGTGAACCAGAGGGGAATGGTTAGAAAAAGGAAGCTAGCAAGGGACCTTGGGTAATGAGGAATAGGTACTGGTGGTATTTTTGAGGATGGTAGTTGAAATGATGAAAAGAAATGGGTGGATAAAGGAAAATTTGGGTGTTAAATTGATGAGACTTAGTGATTGAGTGGATATCATAGGATAGGAAAAATGGAAGAATGAGATAATTTCCAGATTTCTCCAGTCATGAGCAGATAGAGAGATGGTAGAACTTGTATTTTCTTCTTCAAAATTATTCTCACTTTTATGTGTGTTTGTGTACTATCTTCATATATGAATTTCAAAATTGGGCAGTAACTGTTAGCTTTATGTTACTATAACAAACATTTGAAATAAGTTAACTTATCAAAATAAATGGTTTATTTTGGCTTACAATGTTAGTAGTTTCTTTTGATGACTAATTGGCCTCACTGTTTTTGAGCATGTGGCAAGGCAGCACAATATGGCAGAATGGTGCATGGCAGAGCAGAGACATCCATCTCATGTCCATGATGCAAAAGAGAGAAAGAATAATGGTTCAGTGTCTCAGTATCTTCTTCAAAGACATACTCTCAATGACCAAAATTGCTCTCTGTAAGCTCCACCTCTGAAAGGTTTGTACTATTCATTTTCCTGTCACTGGGAAAAAGTACCAGACACCCAGAATTTAAAGGAGAGATTTATTTGATTCACAGTTTCCCATGGGTTTAGTACATGATTGGCTAGTTCCAAGGCAGATATGACATTGCAGAAGAGCATGGAAGAGGAAAATTCCTTAACACATGGCAGCTGAAAAAGCAGAGAGAGAAGAGAGGGACAAGAATACACCCTTCCAAATTACAACCTCAGTGAACCACTCCCTCCAACAAGGCCCCTTCTGCAAACATGAGACTTTGGGGGTCATTTTAGATCTAAATCATAACATTCCACCCCTGGCCCCCAAAGACTTATTTGCATCTCATTATGAAAAATCTACTTAGTCCATTTCTGAGAGTCACCAAAGTGTCATTAGTTGTAACAGTGCTGAAAAGTCCAAGTTCAAAGTCTCCTCCGAGACTTAAGACAAATTCTTAGCTGTGAGCCCTTGTTAAAAAGAAACACACACACACACACACACACACACACACACACACACACTTTAAATACAGTGGCACAGAGTAAACATTTCCATTCCAGAAGGAGGGGAGCTAGAGAATAGAAAGGAATCAGACCAAAGCAAGATTGAAACTCAGGTGAGCAAACATTAAATCCTCTAACTCCATGTCCAACATCTGCAGCACAAAATGGTGAGTTGTGAGCTTAAAAAGGCTTGGGTGGCTCCACTCTTGTAACGTTCTGGTTGTACCCTACATGAGTTATCTCTTGAACTGACCGCTTGCTGCTTGCTGTTCTCAGCAGATGTTCCACAGGAAAGCTCTAACTTTTGGGAGTCTCCACTACATCTTTGGCTTCACTCTCATAGCTTCATGCATCACCTCTCAGGAGCTACTGGCAAGGACTGTGACCCTATCCTGCATTTTGTCCTGGCCTCCCAGACCACCTTCTAAAATCTAGATGTAAGCTTCTAAATCTTGCGTTCTACCTTTCTTAAAAATCAGCACCACATAGATGATGCCAAGGTCTATTGCTGGCTGAAGCAGTAGCTTGGACTCATTGGATCATGACTGCAGTGGCCTCTGAGGGCCTGTATGGCTGAACTTTGTGATTCATTTTCCTAGGTTGCCCTGAATGAACAGAGTGTCCTGGGGTTGTCTTCTCAAAAGGAAAGTCTTTCAAAGAAGTTTACTCTTTCATACACTTGAGACTGTAATAGAAGAATCTAGCCATTTCCTGAGATGCCTTCAAGGTGTCTTTCCTATTATCCTGATGCAAAATACTTGGCTTCTTTTTTAAAGCTAATCTTTTCAGTAAACACACTCTCCTTAGCAACAGCTTTTACACAGGCTTTCTTCCTGGTCAAGATGCACAATTTTCACATCCTTAAACTACTTTTTGCATCTGATTGTCATTTTAGAACTGGCTAAAAGCAGGCAGTAATACTCATACAATAACCTAACTATTGGGCTACCTTGAAATTTCCTCCACCAGATCAGTTAGTCCACCAATTTCTAATTTAGCTTTATTCAAAATCTTAGGATATGCACAAAACATAGATAAACTGAAACATGCATGTTTCCATTGGAGTCTCCATTCTCATGTGAAACCTCAGGAGCCTGGCCTTTACTATACTCATTTCTATCAGCATCCTAGTTTTCTGACAGAACTACCTATTAAGTTCTTTTTACAGCCTTCTAAAGCTTATCTAATCAGCAATGTCCAAGCCTTTTCAAATTCCTCCTGCAAATGAGTTTCAAAGGCTTCTAAATCACATGATCATATACAGTCACAGCAGTGATCCCCCACTCCTGGTACCAGTTTTCCATATTAGTCATTTTTCCCTTCCTTTAACAAAATACCCAGTACCTGCTGGTAACTTCAAGGAGAGTTTTGTTTGTTCACAGTTTCCTGTGGGTTCAGTCTATGATTGGATGGCTCTAAGGCAGAAATGGCATGATGAAAGGGCATGGTGGAGGAAAGCTGGTCAACTCATGGCAGCCAAGAAACAGAGAAGGGAGGGGCCAAGGACAAGAACACACCCTTCTAGGTTACATCCCCCATGATCTGGTCCCTCCAACTAGGCCCAACCTCTGAACAGGAGACTTTTGGAAGACAGTTTAGAATCAAGTTTATAACAAGTTTCTGCTGTTTCCTAGTAGAGCTATCAGCTGGGTACCAGGCCGTTAGCATAAAGGCCATTAAGGGACACTTATCCAAACCATAGCGTAGTACTAAAAACATGTGCAATTAAACATTTTGATTCCTTCCAACTATCTTCAATTCCTTTGGTTATATCCTTGGTTTTTTTTCCCCAGTTTCTCAGTAATAATTCATATATTTATTTTTTCCTTAAATGTCTGCTGACCCTTAGCTGTTTAGGAGGGAGAGCCTTATACATGGGTTAGAGTTCATGTACATGTCTGGGACTTGTCTTGACTAAGACATTTCTCAGGAGAAAGCAGTAAGTAGGCCAGCCTAATAACTGTCTAACAGTCATTCCTGAGTGGCCATTCAGCTTCAATAGGGAAAAATATCCTGATGCGAATGCCATGAAGTTTTTCCTTTGCCAAATGACTATGGACTGAAACCTCTACAAACTGTGAGCTAAAACAGACCTCTCCTCCTTTACCTTGTGGGCATTGGGTATTTTGTCCCAGCCATGAGAAAGTAACTAAGATAGGGAATTAGATTTGGGGCATGAGAAGTCTTATTTGGAGAGGTTAACCTGGAGACACTGGCATTGGAGGCTATTTTAGGCCCTAGAAATAGAGATAATCAATCTGGAGAGTGTGTAAAGATGGGAAAAGCACACCAACTGGATCCTCAGTAGTTAAGCAGTGGAGCAGGGAATCCTGTAGCAGAGGAGAGGAATAGAGGAGTGGGAGGCAAGAGGTTATCCCTGCTCTGAAATTAAGGGTTAGGGTTGGGAAAGACCAACTATACTTAGGAAAATCTGGTAGCTGAAAACCCAGATGTACTTAAAGACATTATGCTAAGTGAATTAAGTCATTTGTAAAAGGACAAATAATGTATGTTCCATGTTAGTATGCATCTAACATGGAAACATACCTAAAGAAATTCAGACATGCATAAAAGAAAAAGTTTAGTGACTATGGGCTGGGAGTAGGAACAGACAGTGGGAAATTGGTATTTCATGGGTGCAAAGTTTCAGCTTGGGAAAATGAGAAAACTTCTGCAAATGGTGACAGTCATACAATATGAATGACCTTACAACCACTGAATTATGCACTTCAAAATGGTTAAAATGATGGCCCTGAAGCAAGGCCAGCAGATCGCTGTAGCTGCTGGCTTCAAACAGCAGCCTAAAGAGAATTCTTTCTGTGGTCTGTTGGCCATTTCAGAACTTTGGAAATGGAATAGTCAATTCATCAGAAAGAAATAGCAGGTGAGTATGGCGGACTTTGGGGGGCCTGCAGGGGAGGGACCCTGTGCATTGGGACCTGCACTGTGCGGTTGACTCAGAGTACTGGGAGAACACAGAGTTTCTCCCCTCTCTCAGGGGCAGCTGAGAGTGTGGCAGACTTCTGGCAGCCTGAAGGAGAGAGACCCTGGTGCATCGGGACCTGCACCATGCAGTTGACTCGGGGTGCCAGGAGAACAAGGAGCTCCTCCTCTCTCTGGGGGATGGTTGAGAGTGTGGCAGACTTTCGGCAACCTGAAGAAGAGAGACCCTGGTGTGTTGGGACCTGCACCGTGTGGTTGACTTGGGGTGCCAGGAGAACAAGGAGCTCCACCCCTCTCTGGTGGGTGGCTGAGAGTGTGGCAGACTTCCGGCAGCTTCAAGAAGAGAGACCCTGGCCTGTCGGGACCTGCACCATGCAGTTTACTTGGGGTGCCAGGAGAACAAGGAGCTCCTCCCCTCTCTGGGGGGGTGGATGTGAGGCCCGAGCTGAGAATGGAATATCTCATGTCATCCTGTCCCCTGTCCCGTGTCCCTGCCCCCCTTAGCAAGTGGGAGCCAGTAAACTACACATCTTGTGAAAAGATTGATATGTTATTTAGTATGAGCTCCCCATATGCAAAGATATGGACAACCATTTGGAAGAGAATGTGAGACAATATGACAGATAGTAAAGATCTAGGGTTGTCTAGCTTTGAAATTTATGCTTTCTTATGTCCCATTCTGTTCTGTTTTGTTGTGTTTAATTTTACCCCCCTTAAAATAAAATAAAAAAATATATATATGGGGGGGAAGAAAGTGCTCTAAAGGATATAACTGCATGTATGTTTAAGTGTGTATGATAGATGACCGCATTACTGTTTTTGTTAGATTGTTGAGCAGAACTGTTAACAGTCTCACTGTTTGAATGTCTCCTTTGTATGCTTTAATTTTGTAACTTGAACAACTATTTCCAAGGATGACAGTAGGTAACTTACCAAGTGGTAGATTTTTTAGTGTTTTTGTTTTTGTTTTGTTGTTGTTCTTTTATTTTTTGCCTTTGGAATTCTTTTTTTAAAATTTTATTTAAAGAGAAAAAACAAAACAAAACAAAACAGAATAAAGGGTAGCAACAATACAGAATTCCAAGGAAAAAAAAGGAAAATAACAACAACAAAAAATCCTAAGAAATTATTACGTGACAAATTACATACTGACTTCTTGGAAATAGTTGTTCAAATAACAAAGTTCTGTATTGTTGCTACCTTTTTTCTGTTTTGTTTGATTGAGTTTTTTTTCTCTTTAAATAAAATTTTTAAAAAATGGTTAAAATGGAGAGCTTTATGTTTTGTATGTTACCATTATTTAAAAAAAACTGAGGAAAATAGGGAGTATCAGGTAATGCTAAGGTCAGAGATAAAGGAAAACAGAGTGATTGGGAAAAGCTAACCAACCAATCAACCAACCCAAGCAGGTGGCCAAGCGAAGAGAACAGGGCCATGTCAACTTATTTAAATTTAGTTTGTTTACCTTTCCCTCCTCATTCTTGCCTATACCTTCTATGATGTTTTTGTATCATGCTTACAAAGGTAGGTATGCTGTGGGGAGAAAATAAAAGATGAGAGTAGGAAAGAAAATTGATTAAACAAACAAAAAAGCCAGGTGTTTTAGTTATGTTTGTCACTGCTAGGACAAAATACTTAACACTCAAAGTTTATTTTTTTATTTATTTTGAACAAGAGAAGAAAACCAAATGAGAGAGAACAAAAATGGGGTCAGTCAAAACAAAAGGATGGACATAGTACATGACTTAAAAACCAAAATACAAGGTGATCAACAATGGTTACCATAATGTCTCTCGTTATCTTTAATAGAATTGCCTATATCATCAGGCATAATGAAATTGAACGTAACAGTTCAGAACAAAACCAATAAAAACAAAGCATTGGAGGCATTATAGGACTTCAAAAGAAGATAATAGTCAAACCAGAATGAGTATCATAGTGAATCTTATTGTCTTCAGGGTAGTTGCCTATACCTTCAGTCTTGATACTATCAAACAAAAGAGATTCAAATAAAATAAGTCAAAACAAGACAGCGATCCAACAAAACAGGTTCAAGTAAAATCAGGCAAAACAAGACAGTGAGAGCAATACAGGGCTTCAAATTAAGTTAATAGGAAATCAAAAGTGGTCACCATAGTATATCCTGCTCTCTTGCTCTCTTTGGAATAGCTGTCCATGTCATCAAATGTGGTACAAATAGACAAACTGGAACAGAATATAACCAAACTTAACAGAGCGATGAAAACAATATGAGTTTCAAATCATGATACAAGATTAACAATGGCCACTGCCTTCCCTATTTAGACAATTCCTCTCCTTTCACTTTGACATGGTGCATTGTACATTTTGTATCCCACTAACTCCTTTAGCTTTTAGATTAGGGAGACATTCCGCTATTTACCTAAGTGATTCTGAAACTTTTTACCCCTGAACATGATCTCAAGTTGTATTCATTTACCTACAAGAGCCTCAAGGTTTTCCTTCCTTATAGCTGAGTAGTTCTCCATTGCATAAAAGTGTTATGTCTTTCCAACCAATCTGCAGCTGATGGAAGAGCTACCCCTATGTTTTTCTGGTTCCCTGTCACAGAGAGCGTTATTTTTTCATCTTTGACTTTCAGTCCATAAACTCTCTTTCAGGTTAATTATATTTCTTATATAGAGCATCTTGATGGACCCTATCTCCTGATCCACTCTGCCTGTGTTTCTTTTTATTAGTGTATTAAGGCCATCTGTTTTAATGATTATGGCCAAACTTCTCTGCCTCATCTCTGCCATGCTATTTTTCTGTCATTGTTTGTCTAATTTTCCCCTTAATTACAATGTCTTCCCTGTTCAGTGAGCCCTCTCTGCCGCTGTTCCTTGAAACCATGGCCTTTTTTCTTTTATATAGAATGTCACTCAGTATTTTTTGTAAGGTTGGTTTGGTGGTTATGAACTCCCTCAGGTCCTCTTTGTCATGGCAGCATCTTGTTTCTCCATTAATTTTGAGAGATAGTTTTGCAGGGTACATCAATCTGGGTTGGAGGTTATTTTCTTTCAGGGCTTGGAATACTTCACTCCAAGCTCTTCTTTATTTGATGGTTTGTGTCCAGAAGTCTGCCATGATTCTGATGGGTTTCCTTTATAGGTGATCTGTTTCTTTTCTCTGACAGCTTTTAATATTCTGTTCTTGTATTGAATTTCTGAGATCTTGATTATTATGTCTGTGTGTAGATCTATTTTGGTTATAGCTGGCTGGAGTTCTGTCTGCCTCATATATCTGAATATCATTTCCTTTTCCTATGCTTGGGAAGTTTTATTTAATTATTTTTGTAAATAGCCTTTGCATTTCATTTGTGTTTACCCATGCTTCTTCACTCACATTTTTTATTCTTAAGTTATAGATCCTCTTGTCATATTCTAGCCTGAACACTCAAAGTTTAAAGTAGGAAAAATTAATTTTGTAGAGATCAGTCTGTAACTGGCTGGCTCTGAGGCAGAATGGTGTGGTAGAGGAGCAACAGTTCACAACAGTAGGAGAAAACAAAAGCAACAAGTGCAAAAGGGAGAAGAAACAAGCCTCTTTTCCTCCTTTACATTGTATGCAGCCTACCTGCCCTAGGGTGGGTGTAGCAATCATACTCCCAATCCCAGCACTGGATAGTGATCAGTCATAAACTCTAGATCCAGCTGCCTCTGAGAAGCCTGCCTCCCATGACCACATGTGGCTTGGGTGTGTGTGTTGGGGGACATCTAGACACAAACCATAACACTAAGAAAGGATAGAAGTGGGGAGAAAAGGAAGAGTAAACCTAGAACAAAGGGGAAAAGATGGAGAAAATTTTTCCACTAACAATAAACCACAATAACCACAATACAATAAACCACATTTTAAAAACTTTACACATTTTAAAAATGTGTAACAATAAACCACAAACACAAGGGCAGGCCAGCGGCTCCCCATCTTGGGCTTTTGCTTACAAACCTCTGACAAGGACACTAGGTAGAGCTGAGTGTCCAGTTATCTGGGACTGTGTCGCATAGAGCTGTGTCACCTGCTAAAGAAGGAGCAGGTAAAACAGATTGCAGCATTGTTTCTCTGTGTCTGAACACGTTACAAACCAAAAAGATGCAGTTCACTCATGCAGTCATAAGGTATCGTGATGCTCCTGTGTCATGCATCATTGTTTAGAGATCATGAAAAATACATGCATGCTTCTGAACTCTGTCAGTTTTTTTAATCCACAAGGAAGATGCATAAAAAACCTGGTTTCACTGTAATGTGAAAGAGAATCTTAGAAGAGACATTGATCCTTCTAAATCACTTGTTTCACAACAGATAGTGCTGTACTTGCTTATTTAGAGAGATTAGGAAATAAAGGTAAACAAAAAGAGGAAAAGGAACATCTCCCTAAATTTCAGCCCCTAGAGTTAGCCATAGTTACCAAATTGAGGTAACTTAACTGCTGTCTCTGCTCTATGTATCTGGGCAGGCTGAAGAATACTACAGCCCCCAGAGCAAGGCAACCATCGGTGCCTGTGATTTCTGAAGCTCGTCATGAAAGGGCACGTCTTGTTCTTTGCAGTATACACTCAGAGTCCTGAGTTGCCACAGAAGAGCTCTGATGATTCTGAGGTCACCATACGGTGAGGAAATCCGAAGTCCCATGTAAGCAACATGAAATGTCAGCTGAAACATCACAGCCTAGGCGCCAGATATTCAAGTGAAGAAATTTTCATTTTTTTCTAGCCCCCAGCCAGTTGCATCATATTCTGTCAATCAGTTCCTCCCTGCTGGGCCTCCAGACACCATTTAGAGAGAGCAAGACACCTCTGCTGTGCTCTGTCTAAATTTCTGGCCTAAAGAAACTGTAAGCATAAGAAAGTGGATATGGTTTTATGTATGCCACTAAGCTGAGGTGTGGTTTCTTATGTAGTTCATAACTAGAAGATCCAGCTGTTTAGTTCCTCTGCTCAGAGAGGGCCACCATTACCCATTTCTTGTGTGTTCTATGAACAGTAGTTTACAGATATATGATCACATCTTTTTCCTTTTAATAGTAATACATTTGGCACATGCCAAACATATTGTTCTGCATTTCTTTTGCTCATTTAATAGCGTATCTCAAGGATTGTGCTACCACTCTACATAGAGAACCTCTTGTTTCTGTAATCTTATAATATAGATTATAATTCACGGACATTTGGATGATTTAATTTTATAAGCAGGCTTTAATTGATAAACAGGCTGTGATTACTGACATGCCATTTGTAGTTTGGGTGGCATTGACAAGTTTTTCTCCATGGAGATTTCTTCAGTTTGCTGTCCTAACAGAAATATTTGAAAGGATCAGTTTCTCCACCAGTGTAGTGTTTTGTCAAGCTCTGTTTTAAAATTCCGTCAAACAAATGGATAGGAATGATATATTATTATAGCTTTAATTATTTGTTATTAGTGAGATTGAATATCTTCTTACATGATTAATAATCATCTGAGGACTGGGAATATGTATCTCAGTGAAAGAGAAAATTCTTGGTATTTTTTGAGGCCCTAGAATTGATCGGTAACACTAAACCTACAACTGTCTGCATTTCTGTTTTGATGAACTCTGTTTCTACTGCTTGCTCCTTTTCTGATTGTTTGATGCCTTTTAAAATATTGTATTTATTGAGCTCTTTATGTATTAAAGATATTAAGCCTTTGTGATATGTAATTAAAATTACACGTTAAAATGTCTTGTAGCTGAGGGTTAAATCCAATGTGGTATAATCTAAAATGACCCTGTATTTTTCCAGATGACTGTACTGCTTAGCTCTTTCTGCGAGTACATTTTTTAAAAGTACTGTTTTCATACATATTTGCTTTCTTGTAAGCATTTTTAAAATCTGTGAATCCTTGTATAAAGCCTCATTTTGATGTGAAAAATAATGAAACTTTTGGAGTTAATGAAGGAGAAGAAAAATGTAGAGAATATAGAGAAAAAATAGCATTTTTGCTTCTGGGTAAGATTAGTATAGGCACGATAATGCTGACTGAGGACCAAGGCCTATTTGATTGTATTAATTGTTCAGAATCAGTGTGTATTTATTACTCCAGTGTTTGTAGAGACTGAATAATGTGTGCTAACGCTGTCCCCACCCCAAGCTGTGTTTGGAGCTTAGGAGGCTGGCACAACTCTTTGTTAGTTCTGCTTCCTGGAGTCAGTTACTAAAGGACTCAGAACAAGCAGCAACAGCAGAGGATGAAGAATGACTGAACTAGGCTGAGCCACTGTGCACAGGTGACAAAGATGGCAGAGGAGGACCAAGAGAATTAGTGTGTTATAAGGGTACCCCATGCTTTACTGTAGCATTAACTCTCCAAGGAGTTCAAAGGAAGTTACTATGTCATCTGATTACCACTTCCAGCAACTCTGAAGCATAGGTAATGAGCAGAAAGGAAGCTCTCATCTTTGTTGGTTAAACAGTGGAAGTGTAACAATAAGAGCCCTGTTCTTTTAGCATTCCCCAGGAACTGTGCAATGGAAACTCGGGCTTCTCTGGATTTGCTCTCCAGGTGAGATGACTCTGTCTAGGTTTCCTAACCCCTTCTCAGCTGAATCAGCTTTGGATTTCCCCTTGTGTTAGAGAAAGTGAATCCCACAGTCTTTTAACTCACAATTGACAATAATGGCTTTGTGGGTTCAACTGTCCCTCCAGTGTCTACTCTTGGTGAAGGGTGAAAAGCGATAAGTTAGAAACTGAACCCACTGAACTGGGCTTGGCTGCAAATCAATGATGCCAGGCAAACAAGCCGTATCAAATTTCATCAGATCAGTTCTAATCCCTGAACTGTGTAATTTTTCCCAAGGTACAGTCCTTCCCATCTCTCTAGATGCAAAGAAACATTGAAAAGTAAATGACAGGTGTTTGAGTGAGAGATCTGGGGAGGAATGTGCTACTGATGGATCCAGGTTATGGTGATTATTAATAGTGACATCTATTACATAGTTTTAAAGACTCTAAAGGAGCTCAAGTTACTAATTTTTATAAATGTAAAGAGGAAGAAAATGGAAGACAAGAGACAAATTTCCCAGAAGTTGAAGAAAAGAGATACAGCTAGTATGTATCTGCTTATTACTGTTATTATTATTGTTTTTGTATCTGAATAATGCCTAACAACTTGAAGTAAGAATTTGGTTACCTGTGTCAAACCTCTGAACCTACAGTGTGTGTGTGTGTGTGTGTGTGTGTGTGTGAGTGATTCATTCCACAAAAGAGACAAAGTCCCTCTCAGGAACTTTTAGAGCATGTGACTTAAAATTAAGTATAAAATAAAGTTCCCTTGGGAATTTCCAGTTGTTCCCACTTTATTAGATAGCATTGTGTATGAAGGAGAAACATGGGTAAGAAACTGAGGATGAAGAATGGAAACAAAATGTAATAGAAAAAAGTAGAAGCACCCAAGGACAGTGAACTTGGGGTCATCTTGAATCTGAATCATTAAGAAATTAAAATTTATAAATATCTGTTTAATAAGTCAATGAGTTGCCAGGGGGATTTGGCTCAGCAGCTCAATCACTTGCCTGGCCAGCTTGAGGTTGTGAGACAAATCCCTGGAACAAAAAAAAAAAAAAAAAAAAAGCATAAGTCAATGAGTTAAGCTGGTCAATGTAGCACATGCCTATAATCTCAGCACTTGGGAGGCTGAGGCAGGAGGGTTGCTGCAAGTTAGAAGCCAACCTGTGCTACAAAATGGAAGTTCAAGGCCAGCCTGTGCCATATAGTGAAATCCTGCCTCAAAAACGACCAAAAAACAAAACAAAGAAATCCAAATAAGTCAGTAAGTTACAGGATTGGTAAAGGTTCTGTACAAAAGGTTTTAATTAATTTTAAAAAGTCTTTCAGCCAACACAATATTGAAGAATAAAATCAAAGTCAGAGAACTGACACTGTGTGACTTTAAGACTTACTGTAAAGCTACAGTAATCAAAACAGTGTGGTATTGGTAAAAAACAAGTAGATCAATGAAACAGAATAGAAATCCAGAAATAGGCCCACACAAAAAGTATCCAACTGATCTTTGGCGAAGGAGGAAAGATGATACAACAGAAAAAGAATAGTTTTTTCCTTCAACAAATGGTTGTGGAGCAACTGGTTATTCACATGCAGAACAATGAACATTCATGTATATTTTTGTTAACAAAGATTAGTTAACCAAGATTAACTAAAAATTAATGACAGACCTAAATATAAAATGTGAAACAATAAAACTTCTAGAATATAAATTAGGGGAAGGTTTAGATGACCTTGCATTTGATGATGACTCTGCATACAATACCAAAAGTATAATCCATGAAAGAATTGATAAACTAGACTTCATTAAGACTAAATCCTTCTGTTCTGTGAAAGTTACTGTCAGGAGAATAGGAAGACAAGTCACAAACTAGGAGAAAATATTTGTGAAGGACACATCACACTATGGACTATTATTATCCAAAATACACCAAAAATGTCGTAAAACTCAACAACAAGAAAACAAAAAATGATTAAAAATGGACAAAGCCTTAGATGTCTGATGAAAAAAGAGATATAACTGGCAGGTAAGTATATGAAGAAAGGCTCAACATCCTATATTATCAGGGAACTTCAAATTAAAACTACAATGAGACCCTACTAGAAAGGACAAATCCAAAACACTGACAGCATCAAGTACTGGTGAGGGTGTGGAGCAGTAGGAATTCTCATTCTTTGCTGGTGGAAATACAAAATGATATGACTGCTTTGGAAAACTATTAAGTGATTTTTTCACAAAAGTAAATATAACCTTATCATATAATCTAGCAACATCACTCCTTAGGATTTACCCTAAGAGTTGAAAATGTTTCTATACCAAAAATTGCCACAGAAACTGATAGAAGCTCTATTGAGAACTGTAAAAACTTGGAAATAATCAAGATAACCTTCTAGATAGGAAAATATTACTCAGCCCTAAAGAGGAATGAGCTATCAAATCATGAGAAGACTTCAGTTCAACTGAAGACTTCAGTTCGTCAAGTAGAAGTCAGCCTGAAAAGGCTACATACCATGATTCCTGCTATGTGACATTCTGTAAAAAGGCAAGCTAAGGAGACAGTAAAAACATCACTGATCACTGGGATAAGAGAGAGGAAGGGATGAATGGGTGGAACTTGAAGGATTTTTAGGGCAGTGAAACTGTTCTGTACGGTAACATACGGGTGATACATGTTACTATACATTTGTCAAAACGCACAGAAAGTATACCAACAAAACTGAACTCTAAACTATAGATTGTAGATGATAATGATGTATCAGTATAGATTCACTAATTGTAGTAAGTGTGACCCTCCAACAGAGGATGTTGATAATAGGGGCTCTGAATGTTTGGGACCACCTTGTATATAGGAAGTCTTTGTATGTTTAGTTCAAGTTTTCTTCTAAACTAACACTGCTCTTAAAATAGTCCATTAGCCCCTCATGCCCCAAAAGGGACTCAGGGCTTCAAATAGTAATTCCAGTTTTCTGATATTTTATAGGCTTTCCATCACTAATATGCTTCAAAAATGACTTACTGCTTTATAAAACATAGTTTTTAGTTCTATATGAAGGGCTGGGGATTTAGCTCAGTGGCACAAGTGCCTGGCAAGTGCAAGATTGTGAGTTCAAGTACCAGTACCAACAAAACCCAAAAAGTAACAACAGCAACAAAAAACATAATGAATTCCTAAAACATTAAGAATAGACTATCAACTAGAGATGATTTCCTAATGTTATTGTTTTTTGAAATTCTGTATCATTTCTACCCTTTTTTTCTGTTTTGCTTTTCTTTTTTTTTTAATAAAAAATGGAAAAAAAAGAATAGGCTAAGTTTGGGGGATTTTACTAAATATTCTAGTTAAGTGTTCAAAAAAGCAACAGAAATTCCTTATGAATATGAGTTAGGGAAGTGAGTAAGAAAATTCTTGAGTTATTGCTTTATTTGATCCAGGGAATGTGAGTCTTCTTCTTTAGATGAAAGAGGCATGTGCACTGACCCTCTGCTTCCTTAGTTCTCTACTGGGGACATACTCTTACTAGGCCATAGTGGCGATGGGTCGGCTACCCAGAGAAACAAGCTTCAACTGGTGTTTGTAGAGTCAGAAGACTCTAGTGGGTGAATCATAATTGAAGCTCTCAGGGGATTTCAGAGGCAGAGACTGGCTATACCCATGCACAGGTGCTGCTTCTATAAAACTGGACAGATTATTGTTACTTGAGCTGCATTCCATCATAATATTTGTACCTGGTACTCTGTTTCTTCAGCGTGGGGTACAGTTTATGATAGGAAACACAAAGATGGCATTGAGGTTATAGGATCTGCCTAGTTAGTAAGGCTGTGGACTGCTATAGTCATTGCTGAACCTATCAGTCTAATGAGCGGTTGTAAATCTTGACTGGATGGAGTATAACCGGGATTCTCCAATCAGGCAGAACTGCCTCACAAACAGGACCTGAGCAGATCCTGAGGTCATATGGATGAGCCTACATCATGCACCTTTTGGTAACACCCGCTCTTTCTTTCCTACTAGGTGTGATGCCTTGGCTGTTGACTCATGGAAGGCTCAGACCCTAGATCGCCATTCTTCCTCCAAACTTGGCAGTTTGGATAATTACATCAGCCTTTCTGCCTCTACTCACTCTGTATCTCTCACAGGAACAGCTAATATTTTTTATGTTAAAAATGGATTTACATGTGATAATTATATATATTTATGGGATACAGTATGACAGTTTGATACATGTATGTGGTATATAATGATCAAATCAGGATAATTAGCACCTCTATTTCCTAAAGCAGTGGTGATGAACCTATGGCATGTGTGTTATTTTTCTTTTAAGACAAAAGATGTTAATGTATGAGATGTTTTTTCTGAACTGTGATGTAAAGCATTTATTAGTTCTTTGTGTTGGTACCCTTTACACACACACACACACACACACACACACACACACACACATTTGTTTAGTTGTAAACTAAAGTTTACCTGCTGTGCTATAGAACACTAGAATTTATTTCTCCTATTTAACTCTATTTTGGTACCTGTTATAATACTTCTATTCTCCCTTTTTATCCTCTAGTGACCACTATTATACTCTTTACTTCTACAAAATCAACTGTTAAACTTTGGCATATAAGTGGGAATATGTAGTATTTTGTACCAGCTTATTTTTCTTAGCATAATGCCCTTTAGGTCCATCCATGTTGCCACAAGAGGTTGAATTTCATTTTTCTTCATGACTGAATAGTATTCAATTGTGTATATGTGTATCACATTTTCCTTACTCATTACTCCATTGAAGGACCTGTCAACTGATTTCATAGCTCCACTACTGTGAATAGTAGCAGCTACATGTGATCTTTCTTCCTTGAGTATGTATCCTAGTTTTCAAGGAAATGAAGTATGGGTGGTATGAGCCATCATGGACCTGTCTTCCTGGAGTTTAACAAAGTGGGAGCGGGACAGGGAGCAGCCAAGAGAAGCATAACTAACTAGACCCTAAGTCAGAATCCAGATAATCACCATCGGGAACCATATATTTGTAAAAGAAGTAGTTATTCAATCATTAATCATCAGGAGTAATTTGGAATTAACTGAGGTTTGGAATTGGGTAGAGTATGTTATAAAAGTGATAGTCTTCTTTTATGACAGATGCACTTTCATGGAGTGCCCAGCACAGTGGAGAGGACTAAGCAATCATCTCCAGTGAGGTGATGACAGGGGTGATGTGGTGATGAACTCTTATGCTGAACGCCTTGGCTATGACAGACGCTCCCACGTCACTCCATTATTCCCCCTCTACTGCAGAACTGACGGAGGGAGGTAGGCATGGAGAACTTATAAAAGTTTGAGTATGCTTCCTTTAAATTTTGTATCATTTTAAAAATTGTTTTTTCTCTTTAAAATAAATAATAAACTGTAAAACATAAACAGAAGTATTGTTTTTTGTTTTGTTTTGGTACTGGGAATCAAATCAGGACCTTGTGCTCGCCAGGCAGGTGCTGTGCCACTGAGCTACATCCCCAGACCCCCAGAACTCTTTTGGAAAGGAGAAATCTGGTCTGCTTTTTAGATGCTACCTGTCTAACTCTGAATTCTGACCACCTATAATGTCAGATGTCAGGTGCATTTTCTGTTGCTGTACCAGAAATACCTGAGATTGTGCAATTCAGAAAGAGGGCATTTAGCTCATGGTTCTGGAGGTGGGAAGCTCAAAGTTAGGCAGCTGCATCTGATGAGGACCTCAGAATGCATCATCAAAATGTGATAGAAACAGAGCAGAAGGGCAACAAGCACATGCAGGAGAAACTAAACATGAGCGTCAATCTTGCTTTATAGCAACCTGCTTTGGTGGTAACTAATCCAGTCCACACCAATGAGAACTGATTACCTCAAGATGGAGTTAAAGTGTCAGAGGGCTCTGCTCTGAAATGCCTCCCATGAGGACTCACTTCCACCTCTATTTTACTGAGGAATTAGCATCACTGTGAGTTTTCATGGGGACAGACTGTATGGAGACCATAGCAGATGGCTTTGGCACAGACTTATTGATCATTTAAACCAGGGAATGACCTTGAACAGATATGTCTTTTTAGAATGAGTAATATATTTACATTGTTTTATTAAATCTAATGAATGTTTAGAGTCATTGAGAGAGAGAATTTGAGGTTTAATGAGACTCATTGATTTTGTTGGGTATGAACAGCTAGGATTTGTAGAATGAAAGTTTTTTTATATAGATTATAAAAGGACTGACCAAAGGATATTCAAATTCTATCTGGGAATAAATAAAATTAATCCTTTGATTGTACTTGCTCCTCAAAATATGTTCCACAATCTAGCTCAATTTTTTTTTTTGAGATTCTGTATCAGAAACAGTTTCCCATTACCCCTCTCTGTGCTCTTGAAAAAGTAACATAGGACATAAGCAAAAGCTTTCCTTCTACAAACAGAAGAAAACCAAATCAAACCTGACTGAATTCTTGCTACTTTCCAAAAACTATAGTAGACCTGGACCATGTGTATGTCATTAAGTCATTCCACAACAGCTGAAGGAAGCAGGAATCACATTTGTCTTACAGAGAAATTATGCAGCTAGCAAGGGGACAACCTAATCTGCGAGATTGTGGACTACAGGAAAGAGTAGACTGGTTTCCATAGGTATAAATTTACCTATTTACAGATTTGCATAGAGCCAGTTCTCTTCCGCAGTATAAAATCTGGAAACAATGTTTCCGGGACCGTAGGTGCTGCCCATTATAAGCTCATTTGCATCTCAGTCAGGTGCACATTTTCCAGTATTATGAAAAGCAACAGCGAGTTGTTTTGCCAGTATTCAAAGATGCATTGGGCTCTTTCATGATCCTTCCCTAGGCCTGTGCAAGTATTGTTATTTACTGGATTCAGGATTTTTGTATCTGTTTAATGAGTGAGATCATTCCATAATTCCATTTTTAAAAATCATCCTTCTGTGATTTTGGTATTGCAATGATGTTATCCTCGTAAGTGAGTTAGAAAAGTATCACTTCTTTTTCTGCTTTCTAGACAATTTTATATAAGATTGGATTTAATGTTCCTTAAGGTTTGGGAGACTTCTGCCCACAAGATTTAGTCTTTGTTTACCTTCCTCTGAGCTCCAGCCTGTCTGACCATATTTCAGTTCCTTAAAAACTCCGAAGTCCTTTTTCCTGAGAATATTTGCATGGATTATTTCCTTGATTCCCACTCCCTTTATCCCTAGGCAACCTCTTCCTAAATGTTACCCTCTAGGAGGCTCTGCCCGATCGTGTTGTCTCAGCTAAATTTTCCATCTTACTTGTGATTCTCTTAGCATCATGAGTATTTTCTTGATAATTGCTGAGGTTTGATGTGTCCCTGAAATGTCCATGTGTTGACGACTCGGTCCCCAACTTGTGGCACCACTAGGGGACTGAAGAACCTTTTAGAGGGGGACCCAGTGGGTGGTCCTGACATTTTGGGGAGGGTGCCCTCAAAGAGGGTTGTGAGGCCCCATCTCTTTGTCTTTCATGAGGTGAGTGGTTTTGCTGTGCCATATGCTCTCATGGTAATATGCCTCCTTGCCACAGGCCAAAAGCAATAGGGCAAGTGGACCATGGGATGAAACTTCTAGAACTGTGAGCCAAAATAAACCTTTTTTCTTTGTGCATTTACTTTCTTCGGTGTTTGCTATAATAAGGAAAAGCTAACAGAACAGTGATTTATAACTGGTACAATGAATTTTTTTAAAAATCAATTTAACAGCAAGGGTTGTATTTCCATCATTCAGCCAGTGCCTAACTCAGTCCTTGGCACTTGGAAAGTACTTAAATGCTCATTAAATGTACATAATGGCACATAATCATGTAGTATCATTCATTTTAATGGTAAAGTTGGAAAGGTCACATGACTTAGTATCCCCCAGTTTCTTTTAGGTGAAGAATTTAGTTTTCTCTGAATCTTTTTTTAGTACTGGGGATTGAACTCATGACCTCATGCTTGCCAGGCAGGTGCTTACACTACTGAGCTAAATCCCCACCCAAGAATTTATTTTTCTTTAAAAATGATCCTTTTATCTTTCTTAGTGTGAACATGTGTGTAAGTTTGAGTGTGCATTAACTAAGTTGTCATAAATTATTTTCAAAATAAACTCATAGGAATTTGGGGAATGGTAATGCAAATGACATCTTGCCTGCCTTTTGACTTTTTGGGGGCTGTTTAAATTCTTTTGCCAAAAAACTGATGACTATTTCTAGAGGCTCCCGTTCTGTTTATTAATCATGCCATTTGTGTTGAAGTCTATTTTATTAAGTTTTTATATAATCACTTTAGAATTTTTTGTTCACTATTTCCAGGATATGCTTCTCCCTACCCATTTATTTTTAACCTATATGCATTCTTATGTTTAAACTGTGTCTCTGTGTCATCTTCAGGTGTCTAGACATTGATCATCCTTGGTAGTTGTTTTCTCTTTCTGTGACAGTCTAACCTGTCCTCCTGGTGGGTGATACAGTTTGACCACTGCTTGCCAGGAGTCTGAAAGTTTCCCTTTGCAACAGTGATGTTTTGGTTATTGCTGCCTACTGAGTAAATGATGTCTCATCTTTTCATATATGAATGCATATATATATATGAATAAATAAGTGTATACTTTCCTGATGGTAAAGTTCAAATATTTTGCAATACATTTTATATTCAAAAAAATAAACTTTGTCTCTTATAGACAGTACACACTTGGGTCTTTTTCTTTTACCCATTCTCACAATTTCCATATTTTATTTAGAATGCTTAGTCCTTTTAAATTGAATGTTTGTATTAACTTGGTTACCTTTAGGTCTACATTTTGTTCTTTATTATTTGTCCCATGTGTTATTTTTCTACATTGTTCCTTTGCTGACTTCTTTAGGATTAAGTAGTTTTTAAATTATATCATTTTAATTTATCTGTTAGCCTTATTTGCGCCATTAAAATGATTGCTTAAGCATGTTGGTGCATGCCTGTAATACCAGCCTTTTGGCAGACTGAGGCAGCAGAATTTAAAGTTGTAGCCCAGTCGTCTAGCCTATGGCAACTTAGTGAGACCCTGCCTCAATAAAAGTAAAAAAGGTTGGGCTATAGCTCATGCAAAAGCCCTGTATTCGATCCTTAGTACTTAAAAAAAAGATCTTAAATATTATAATATATATCCCCAACTTTTTACAGTATTAAAATATTAATATTCCATTACTTCATGTAAAAAGAACCTGATACATAATCATGTAGTACCATTAACCACCTTCCCCTATATCATTTATGCTTTGTTATATGTGTCATGTGTTTATATATTATGAAACCCCCACTATGATGTTATAACATTTGTTCTAATCTCATTTCATTTAAAGTTTGCAATTTTAGGCACTAGCCTAACTAAAATTTCTGGGACAAGATTGAAAATCAAGGCCTTGTTTATGGCTCCAGTAGACTTCCTGTATCTGAAACTTTGCACATTATAGGAATATCCACTTGCCAGCTTTCACTAGATTTGCTGGCTTTCAACTAGGCTATTCATCCTCTTTTTTTGATTGAAATTTCAGTAAGCATATAAGCCTTTCTCTTCTCAGACAAACGAATTCTCTATATTTCCTTATGCAAAATCAAATATTTATGGCATGTATTTTATTACAACATTCTGGTATCAAGCTGTACATAAAATTAATCTTTTTGTTTTTTATGTGTCTTTCTGACACAATATCCTATGCCTTTGCCACTTTTAGTATCATTTTTCCTAGGAGTAAATTGTCTTCTCATATGTGGTAGTTTTCATATCTGAATCTGTGATTTTAGAACATTTGCCTCTTTTTTGTCTTCGGATTAATGATGTTCATGATGGTAGCTTTTGAGGAATTTTATTCTTTTCCCCTGACTTTTTGCTGAGGGGTTTTACTGACTCTTTGAGGAAAGCTAATGAACAGAAGCACAATACTAATGGTACTAAGTAAGACGTGTGGCCCTAGGTCAGCCACTCAATTTCTGTGAATTCTAGTTTATGTGAAATTGTGTAAGACTCTGTCTTCATTATTTTCCCAATTTCTGAAACAAAATACCTGACACTTACAACTAGGGGTGGGGAATGGGAGGCTTAATTTGGCTCATGGTACAGGAGGTTTCAGTCCATGGTCAACTGGCTCCAACACAGGAGCATCATGGCAGGAGGACAGGGTAGAGCAAATCTGCTCTCCTCATGGTGGCTGGGAAGCAGAGGGCAAGGGGATGGCACCAATGGGAGATACACCCTCTAATGTCATGCTCACAGTAATCCACCTCCTTCAAATGGGCCCTGCCTCCTATTAACATATTCAGTTAAGATAAACATCAGTAAATGATAACACCCCCATGCCTCTTCAGGCAGCAGTCTTTTTTTTTTTTTTAAATTTTTTATTTCTAAGTGAGAAAGATTGGAATGAAAACATGTCAGTGATAAGACATTTTTATAGCTTAAACTCATTATAAGAATCTAAGGCTAAATGATGAAAACCAGTGCAACTGACTGAGCTTTTATATTTTTATTTAACACCTCCCCCACTCCCCAGTAGCACTGAGGCTTGAACCCAGGGCCTCCTAAATGCTAAGAAAGCACTCTGCCAGTAACTACACCCTTAGCACCTTTTTATTTTGTTTTTTTTTAAAAGAAAAAACAAAAAAGAAAACAACCAAACAAAACAGAAAAAGGGTAGCAACAATACAGAATTCCAAAGGCAAAAAATAAAAGAACAACAAGAACAACAATAAAACAAAAACACTAAGAAATTGCCACTTGATAAGTTACATACTGTCATCATTGGAAATAGTTGTTCAAGTTACAAAATTTAAGCACACAAAGACATTCAAACAGTGAGACTGTTAACAGTTCTGCTCAACAATCTAACAAAAACAGTAATGTGGTCATCTATCTTACACACTTAAACATACATGCAGTTATATCCTTTAGAACACTTTCTTTTCCCCTTT
>PVJX010023995.1:0-28629 GCA_004027295.1 Dolichotis patagonum | reverse complement strand
AGTCAATATGATAGAGAGTGAATATCTCCGATTGTCTAGTTTTGAAATTTATGTCTCTTACATTGCTTTCTTGTGATCCACTTTGTTCTGTTTTGTTGTGTTTAATTTTACCCTTTTGATATAATTGCATGTATATTTGAGTGGGTAAGATGGATGACCATATTGCTGTTTTTGTCAGATCATGGAGCAGAACTGTTAATAGTCTCACTGTTTGAATGTCTACTTTAGATGTTTTAACTTTGTAATTTGAACAACTATTTCCAAGAAGTCAGTATGTAATTTTTCAAGTAATAATTTCTTAGGATTTTTTGTTGTTCTTTTCCTTTTTTCCTTGGAATTCTGTATTGTTGCTACCCTTTATTCTGTTTGTTTTTTTTTTCTCTTTAAATAAAATTTAAAAAAATACTTTTGGTTCAAATAAACGGTGAAATATGGGATCCTTAAAGAAAGGGCTACGTTTTAAAATTTATGCTTCTAAAATGATATAAGGCATAAACACGTCAAAGCAGATTGTGATCCTACACTGAATCTAACATAAGAAATGAATTTTGCATTGAGATATTCTTCCCTATTGCTTTTTTCTTTATTTTTGGTCATTATGTTTAAATTATGGAAGAGCATAAAATGGTGACACAAATCAGAAGAAATTAAGATCTTCACATTTCCTTTTTAGTGTTTTAATCTGATCATAGCCAGATATATACAAGAAGGAAAAGATCACTGGGTTCTAAGTTCTTAGAGAGTATCAGGATGATCCGGACATTATTGGCCTCATTTCTCCCCTTTGTTAGTGAAAAGTGAGAAATGGGAACAGGGACTTGTGCTGACATCTAGGAGCCCAAGTCACTGTAGTATGACGCTTCCCATCACTACTGTGAGCAGGTGTGATAGCCATCCTGCTTTGGAGAGATGATGAAGATTGTCAGGAAGCCAGAGTGGAGCACTCAGAAGTTTAACTAGATCTAAACTCTATGGCCACATTTCTGGGTTCTTTTCTTAAGCGACAAATGTTAACGTAGTATTTGTCAGAAGATTTTTTTATTTTTTATTAATATCTGCACAAAATGATCACATTCATGTGAGGATTTGTACACATACATAACACATCTTAATATTTTTTCTTTCTGTTCTTTCCCCTTCCTCCAACTCTTCTGCCCTTCTGCATCTTTCCTTTCTTCTCCCCAACATTAACAAAAGCTCTGTTGCCTTTTCTCCTTTCAAATCTTTTTTTGTTTTGTCTTTAAATATCTTTTCCTTCCCTTTTTTCTCCCCAGACCATCTCTTGTTCACCTTCCCATCTGAAAAGTTATTAACCATTTTCTAATATCTATCCTCCACTTGGTTTCATTTTTTATACTTTGGGTTTTCCATACAAGAAAAACAATGTGATATCTAAACTTGTATGTCTGATTTATTTCACTTAAGATGATTGTCCTACTCAATATTGTCAGCCCCACATATCTCAGTGAGTAGAGCTGAAGGAGAGGTCAGCACAGTTTGCAGCAATGGACTTGTTTCTCAGGAGAGAACAACATGGTGGTCTTCCACACATCTGTTCAAAGTGTAGTTTGCTCTGTTATATTTTTTTTTTGTCTAGTTGATCTGCCTATTTTTGACAGTGGGATATTCTTCATCTCCAGAATGCTCCACCAAATAACAGACTACATATGGAACTTTCTCCAAATTGAATACATACTAGCCCATAGAGCATACTTAATGATATGCAAAGGAATCAAGATTATTCCATATATATTATCAGGTCATCGTGCAATGAAACTAGTAAAAGACACTATGAAACTAAGCAAACATGTCACCACCAGAATCTATGGGATACAATGAAAACCATACTAAAAGGTAAGTTTAGAGTAATTATTTCTCACCTTGGACTGAACAAAACATAAACAACCTAATAATAAATCTTAAAGATCTACAAAACCAAGAATAGTTCAAGCCTAAAAGTAGAAAAAATAAAGAAACAGTGAAAGTAAAGGCATACAATAATGCAATGAACGCTTTAAAAAATACAAATAATCAATCAAAAGCTTCTTTTTTTGAAAGATTAAATTAAATGTATAAACACTTATCTGTCCTTATCAAAACAAGGAAAACAAACACCCAAATCCATGGAAATGATAAGAAAAAAATCACAAAAGAAACTGCAGAAATCTGAAAGACACAAAATCCCAAATAGTACAATATCAGCCAATTAAACCTGAAAATTAATACTAATAAACAAAATACTACCAACTATATGAAAAAACAAAACAAACAAAGAAAAAAAACAGGTCCCAATGGATACAATGCAAAATCTACAAGAACTCCAGAGAAGCTCTAATTCTAATACTACTCTAACTGTTTAATGAAATTGAAAATAAAGTTGTATTTCCAAAGTAATTCCTGGAAGCCAGTATTACCCTGATAGAAAAATGAGAAAAGGACTCAATCAGATAAGAGAACTACAGTGAAATCTGATTAATGAACATAAATGCAAAAATCCTTAATATAATACTGGTAAACAGAATTCACATACCATCAGAGAGATTATGGAATAGGCAATAGGGTTGATTCCAGGGATGCAGGGATGATTCAACATATGCAAATGGATAAATGTAATACATCAAGAAAGAGAAAGAAAGAACAAAAAAAAACATATAATCGTCTCAATAGAAAAAAATTTGACAAAATGAAACATACATTCAATCATGAAAAATCTAAAGAACAATGGAATAGAATACTTTATGTCAATCTGATAATAGCAATCTATGACAAAACAATGCTCAGTATCATATTAAATAGAGGAAAGCTGAAACTTTTCCCTCTAAAATCAGGAAAAAGACAAAGATGTTCACTAATACCTCTCCTATGTAATATAGTTCTCAAGACACTAGCCAGAGCAATTAGACAAGAGAAAGAAATTAAAGGAATATGGGTAAGAAATGAAGAAGTTAAATTATCATTATTTGCAGATGACCTGATCCTCTACATAGAGACCTTAAAAACTCTATAAAGAATTCCTAGAACTCATAACCAAATTTGTTAATGTAACAAAATGCAAAGTCAGAACTCAAAAATAAATATAATTACTCTAAACCAGCAACAGATTCAACCAAGGGAGAAATAGGGAAACATCACCTTTCAAAATAGGATCAACAAAAATGAAATTTAACCTAACAAAGGAAATGAAAGACTTTACAATGGAAATTAGGGCATAACTCTGGAAATGCAGACTAATAAGGATATCAGAAAATGCAAAGATATACCCTGTTCCTGGAAGAAGAACTGATACAGTGAGAAAAAGAGTAACTATCTTAAACCATAATCAATTTCAGAATACACTTTAGATTTTTACAATTTCATGTATTTTGACAGAGATATGAAGTGTTTTCATAAGTATTATCAGAAACAGAGGCCTATAGACCACTGGATTTAGACAAAGCCCAGCATGAGTGTTCATGCTTAATAGAATTTCCATCTAGTACCCAGAGCACACCTTGTTTCAATTTTACTCAGCAACTCAGTAATACTCTTTATGTTGCTCCTTTGAGGTTTGAAATTGTTATGCTGAGACATTTATGTCCCACTACCACTGAGAAGGACTAATATTTATTTTGTACTTTATCTTAGGATTTTTCTTTTTAAAAACAACCTTAAATGTATTTAACTATAAATATTGCCATATCTACCAAATTTTAGAATCTAAATAAGTTCAGTTTCTTGCCAAGGCAGGTCTATGTATCATAAGAATAAGAAAGTGCTATAAAATCGGAAGTCAGTGAAAGACACACTAGTAGGAGCCTCTACTCTCAACAATTACTTTGTGAACTCAATACCTGTATTGTTTACAGTTGTTTTGGATCCATGTTACTTAAAATCTACCTGCTCTTTAAGGAGACTTTAGGGAGCCAAATGCATCCTGTCTGTAATGCAGTCACCAATCAGATTCCATCATCAGAATTCAGGAGTAGAGAAAGACTTCCTGGATCTGAGCTGAGGTCACCACACACCAGTCATCTAGTTATGCAACTCATCTTATCTAAGTTTTTTCCTCTATGAAATGCAAATCATGAAGTTTGCAAGAATATACTTGTCACAGAGTAAAAGTGCAATAAATATTAGAATTGGACCATTTGTCTGCAGTATAGGTTATCACTATGCTAGACTTAAAGTGTATTATAACTTTTCCTGATAAAACTAGGAGGAGGAATATGAAACACAGGTTTTATATGTACTTTGATAGTATTAGAATAAAGTTTCTGGCTGGAAATTCAAGGCAAGTTGACTATAAATTTCTAAAGATGGTCATTTTCTGACATGGATGACTCCATAAAGAAAAAGTCTACAGAGTAATAGTCTGAATAATAGAAACCAGAATTTGATACTATTTTCTTCTCTATGAAGATCC
Source organism: Dolichotis patagonum (assembly GCA_004027295.1). NCBI lineage: Eukaryota > Metazoa > Chordata > Mammalia > Rodentia > Caviidae > Dolichotis > Dolichotis patagonum. The sequence continues at coordinate 24,227 of PVJX010023995.1, read as the reverse complement.
TATCCATTTTTATGCAATTTTAAAAAATAGTTTCCCAAGGCCATATGTTGTCAAATTGCATGTGAATCTATGATTGAGATAAGTATAATGTTATGGATAAGCATAATTTAACAGACATTTATGTGTATTTGATGATAAACAATAAGACTATGTATGTCATAAAAACCTTTCTGCTTAGTGATGAGTATGTTTTTAAAAAGCCACTGAATAAGTTCAGGTCCTCTATACCTAAGATAGGAATTATTTGTAGGCACATACTTCCTGGAAATTTAGAAACATGCTTTTTGGGATAATTTGAAAAGGTTCACTATAATACCTGTAAATACATATTATACCAAAAATGATGGTTACATCAGCAAATGCAATGTAAACAGAATTATCTTCTTACAATTTATATAACTAACTTAGATCTACCATATTAAATTAGCTTTGATAATGGCTATAAACTTTAGTGACCTGGAATATTGATATGGGGGAATGAAGTTCCTGATTTACTATATGTATGGTACGAGTTTATATACTCTAAAATCAAAGAATGAGTTTTAGGGACAGTGGAGGTTAAGAGCAGATATATTTATTGAGAGAAAGAAAGTTTCTGTCTGTGAGAGAGACAGAAGGGGTCCCGAGTGGATTGCCAAAGACTGTCTTTTCTAGAGACTTTATTATGGAGTAAAACCATGAGGTGAGGCAGGTCCAAGGTGGGAAAACTGGGAACTCACAAGTCAGACAGGCATGAAGTGGGACGGAACTACGATCAACCAATCAGATTAATTGTTCAGGTAGAATTGACCAAATTATGGACAAATGGGGAAGCAAGTCAGAGCAAGTGAGCATTCTTACTGATCAGTGGATCAGTGACTTCCTGTAGTGGGTTGGGATGGTGACTCCTGGCTTCTCAATGTGATCCATACAGAATCCCTAATGTTTATATTTAGAGTGTGGTTGCATTTGTTTTGCCTTCTGTCTTGCAATCTGGCTGATGGCAAGAGGTGTGTGTCTCCTCCAAGGTCACAACACATTTGGTCCTCTGTACCGGCTTCCTTGAAGGCCTAGCCCTGTTTAATTGCCAGTAATATATCTAACAAGATGAGCTACCTATAAGAGTATGAGTCAATCAAAAAGATAGAATATCAGGAATTGTTATCAATGTTGATCAGTAACCACAAACAGGTAGAGAGATATTTTTATTATATATGAATTTTATAACTTCTTCTTGAATAAAGGAAGGCTTTAGTCCCTGAGACACAAATTTATTAGAAAAACACTGCTGGGGGTTTAACTCAGCTGCATAAGCACCTGTCTGGCAAGCACAAGGTTGTGAGCTTGATTCTGGTAAACACACACACACACACACACACACACACACACACACACACACACAATATACCCTGGATAAAAAAAAATGTCTATCACTTTACAAATCAGGGTAAAACTAGAAATGAGGACAAAAGAATGGAAGGCAATGCTTCATACACATAAGCAGACTGATAAGCTTACATGTGTTCCCATGATTTAATTACATTTCAAAAGCTCCATCTCTGGACTTGTAATTGGGGGGATATTTTAGTTCAAAAGCACAGTATTTTTACCTCTGGATGCTAAAAGGCTCACAGCTTTTGACGTTACTTTCTCATGGACTTATTACCTACACTCTTGGGCATTCTCTTGAAATCTGTGTGGAATCCTCTGTGATCCTGTAATTCCCTTCTGTAGACATAGAACTGGCATCACATGTGTGGTGCCTTCATCTTACTTGCTTTAGTAATAACCAGGCTCTTTTCTACTATTACTGTAGTGGCTTTTGCTCACCTGGATAACTGAAATGAAACAATTCCATAGTTGGTTCTGAGTGAGTAAGGCACCCAGGGGCACTTTTCCAAAACCACAGGTATTTTTTCTTCTTTGTTTGTTTACTGTGTTTTACCCTGGAGCTTCAGATATATGGGTTCCAGTCAATTTCTGAAATACTCTGCCGTGGTCTTCTTCTTGTCCTGGTGTAAATACATGTGTGGGTTTTTAAGAAAAAAAGCTAAGACTTTGAAAAACTATATACTTGTGGGCATGAACTTTAAAGGTATATCTTTTCTGGTCAGTCTGTATAGTTTTTACATTTTAAACTCTGTTTTTTACTCATTATTTTAATCTGATCAAAACAGACAACAGTAATCATGCCAGAGCCTTGAATCACACTAATTACTACAATACCTTTAAACTTGGCTTCACACAAAGTCCTAGGGTAGGATACAAGAACACAAGTTCTTTGTCAGCATTATTTTCCAATGGTGTCCTCAGTGTCCTATGACACTTCCTGAGCCTGGTATTCACTTTCTAGATAATTACTCCCAGTCTGCTCTTCTGAACTCCCATCCAACAGTTCTATTATGCTCCATTAATATTTTTCTGGGATTTTTCAGCCAAATTATCTAAACATTTAAAAAATTCTTTCACAGGCTAAGTCCAAAGGCTTTTGAATCACACGGCCAAGGTATATTTGACACAGCAAAGTTTCCATGCGTAGTACCAATTCTGAAGTATTTACTTTCCCATTGTTGGTACAAAATACCCACACTTAAAGGAGAAGAGTTGCATCTGGGTCACTGTTTCAGAAGGATTAGTCCTCAGTCATCTGCTTGGGAACAGATGGCTGTAAGGTGTGGTAGAGCTGTCACTCAATTCAGAGTGTTGAAACACAGAGCAAGAGAGGAAGAACCAGAGAAAATATTTCAGTCTTTCTGGCCATGTTCCCCATGTCCTGCTCTTCCCACCTGTCCTGACGTCTTAAGCCCACATAGCTAGGACGCAGCATTACAACATTTCCCTGATAAGCACAGTGCCCATCATCCTGTTATATTTCAAAGCCCAAACTCTGCACCTATTTGGGGGCTATTTTAAATGTAAACCAGACTTTCTTAGGTTGTTTACATGGAAATCTATATTGAAAATGATGAAAATGCCATTTGTATTTTTAAGGTACTTCATAAGTTTATACAAGTAGGAAGTAAAAATAGAAGAATATAGAATTACTAGTAAGGTGAAATTTTAAAATATAAGAAAAGATGTCATATTGTGTCAGTATTAGCAAGTTCTCCAACATTACCTACTGTTTCTGCATCACTTCAGAGTATCTCAATTTGCATGGTAAATCATGGAATCTAAATGATTATTGTAAATGACTACATCATTACATAAAAAAAAGATTTTTGCTACATGTAAGAGCAAATACACAAAGTGCAAATTTTCATTATCTTACAGAAGCAGAGGTCCTGAAAATGAAGCAAACAGTATTTTCAAGAGTTTTAAAATTCTGTTTTGTTAGAACTTGTGTGTAGGACATGTTTAAATTTCTTGTGAAAAGCTTACATAAACACATTTTAATTCCTTTTCCCTTCCCTCCTTACTTCACCTATCTCTTGATCTCCACCTGAAATAGGAAAATAGTTTTAGTCTTTTCAACTTCATAGGCTATAGGAAAAATGATGTTCATCTCATAAGAATAGCATGGGTCCATTGTAACACATATGAAAAATATATTTGTGGGATAATTCTATCAAAAGTGTCATAAAGATTGCAATACCTGGTTGAAAGAAGTAAATTACCTCAGGACATATTTCTCTGTTCATGGTTAATTTGGTTCTTCTTTCAATAAGAATATTCAGACATAAATATTAAATAACATTTTTAAAAATATTAAATTAGTGATAAATCCATTTATGAATTCTGAACCTACTAAGAGTCATTCAAGCAAAATTATATTTTGTGATATATATTTATGGTTTGTTAATATTTTCTAAATATACAACTAATGATAACCAGAAGTATAATCTCCAGATTATATAATCTCTAGAATTCACAGAGATACAGATTAATATAATGCAGAAACATGCAAGCACACTTGAAAGCATATGTTCAAGAATTGTGTACGTACTTCCTCCTTATGATAAATAGGAATCAATTGTACTACATTCTCTTACAAATTTATATATACATATATATGTGTGTGTGTGTGTGTGTGTGTGTGTGTTTGCGTGTACTTTCTATAAGCTTAACACTTATTCAGAATGGATTGCCAAAAATTGTACATATAAAAATAACAGTAAGATTGTCAAAGAATAAAGACTAAATTGCCAAAGTTAAAGAATAAATTTTGATTATTTTGATGCCTTTAGTGGAAAGAATAAAGAACGTATCTACCATGGTCTTGGCCAGCTTTCTCCATTTACAAAAAATACATTCAAGAAATAGGAAGCTATGTCCACTTATCTCAGGAAAGTATTTTATTGCTAGTGGCAGTATAGTCAAAAGTTTCCAAACTCTGCTCATTATGTGAAGAAAGAACTTAACAAGCATGCATGAAATGCTGTACTTTCTCAAACCACCTATTCTTTCTGGATTTACAGAGTTTAATGAATCATTTAACAAAAACAGCCTAACTAGCCAAGCATATAAAAGTCAGATCCACTCATCACTGGAAAGCCCTGACCACAGGGTTGATGCAGGAATGTCTTACAAATTGGAATGATTTCAACCATTTCCAGCAAGCTCAGTCTCCCACAGTCCAAGTCTTTTCAAGGGTTATATAATGAATCTTTTTCTTCATCCTTGAGATTTAAAAAAAAAAATCTATTCAGTGTCATTTTGTGTTATAAAAACATCTTATTCTTTGGTGGTAAATCTTAAAATCTGGGGTGCTGAGTCATTTTGAGCTAGGTTGAGAATGGTGGGTTTCACTTGGCAAGGAGCAGGAACTTAAGAAACACATATGAGTAAATGAATGAATACATTCATAGAGGGTTAAGTGCCAAAAGGGAAGCAGCAAATACAAGAGTTGTTTATTTCAGTGAGTTGAGACTCTGTAAATCTCTGTCCATTTGGTGATCTCCAATAATACCACTTCAGGATAGATTTGTTGCCAAGGTCTCTTTATGGTGAGAGTATTTTTCAAATAAGAAGTGCTATTAAAAGTTGGTATTTCTGTGTGAAAAGAGACAGAAAAATATCTTTCTAGCATGTGTAGATATAATAAGATTGATACACCTAGAAAGACTCACAATATTTATAATAGATTATGTATTTCTCCTTACACACACTAGCCTTATAAAAAGACAAGCAAAGCAAAGCTGGAAAAGCCCTCATGTCACTAAACGATGTGTTAAGAAAGTTGAAACCTTATTTCTGCCTGCTGCTGAACATAGAGGTACCCCAGAGGAAAGAAGCTAATTTCGGTGGGCATCAACTCTGTCTCTGAAACTGAGATGTTAATTTTGACATCTAAAGGACTACTTAAGAATGAAGGGAAATTTTATTTTTGAATTTGACTTGATAAGTAGCTAAGTACTATCAGAGTAAATCAGAGTTATTAAAGTTTTAAAGATAGACAATGAGAAGCTGACAGCCGAAAGAACTAGAAAAGGTATTGCATATTTATGGCAAAACCTTAGAATTTCTATAGCAAGAAATAGAAATTATTACAAGTGTCTCATAAATAACATTTCAGGTTTGTTTAAAATGACCCATGTGCCTGACAGCACGTCTGGAACTCAACCAAGTGAATCTTCAGACAATGGCTTACCCTGATTTTGCCTCAGAGTAATTAACTAAAAAATTAAAAGCAAGAGACAAGGCACAAGCATAGGGCTGTATCCCTTCATTTTTCTGTCCTTGTTTAGATACTTGGGGTCTGTGCCAATCATGGGATAAAGTCCTATGTCCATTTATGTCACTGGAGGCTGACTGGGAAGAAGGACAGAGCTTTGAGTCCTCATTTTATGCTTATACTTCTATTCCCTACACCAGCAAGTTCTGCCTTTGTAATCAGAAACAAATTCTCATTTAAAAAAATTATCTTGGTAGAAGATCAGCAATTTGGAGACAAGTGGAAGCACCATACAATGGTGTCATGGTATGATCAAATACATGTGAAGAGACCATGTCCCGCTATCTCTTCATTCTTCCTTTCTGTCTTCTCTTTGTCTTTTGTCGTCACTCATATTCCTCACTAGGATTTTCCTTCTTGCTTAACAATCAGGTTATTTCCATTCCTTAACCTCTCTGTGCATCGCTCTGTATTTCTTTTCATATTTTTTCATTGATTTTGACTTTTTATTCCTCTCTTTCTTGCAGTTTCATTCTTTCTCTGGCATTTCTTTTTATTGTTCATTTAATCATTACTTCTAAGCTTTTATGTATTAAATTTTACTAAAATGTATCAGTTTTATAGTAAAAGAAAATATCCAGACATATCTGTATTTCAAAAAAAAATATTAAGAAGGAATAGCCCCTAGCTCTGAAAACACCACAGCACTTGGGAAAGAGATGCCACCAAGAGAAACAGGGTAAGGAGAAGGAGGTCACTAACGGACATATGGAAAGTGCTGGCTGAAGACTCTTACCCCAGGTCCCCATATCTGAAGCCAGCATTACTCTCCAGTCCAGCAGAAACTCTATGTAGGCTTGGTGGTGTTGTCCCCTCATGTGGACTCTCAGTGGACACCAGAGGAATTTTGTATGTTTTACTTCTTTTTTCTTTTTTATTGGTTTGTTTCTCTTTTTCCTTTGCTTTTTTCTTGTACTTATATTTTTGTTCTAATCTAGTCATCTTTTATTTCCCTTTCCTCACCATATCTCTCTAGATTTAACACATGTTCACCTGAGTGAACAATCTTTCTAAGGTTTGTGGTCAGTATCAATAATCCTCTGCTTACTCCTTCTTTATGTTTTGCCTACTTCTCTAGTTTTGTAAAGCTTGCATGACGATCCCTTATGCTCCACCCTGGATTTTTTTTTTATCTAATCCTTAAATTTACCTATCACAGAATAAATACCACTCTCCAGGGGGAAATACTTTGCATAAAAACAGAATACGAAAAGTTATTAGAGAAAAAGGACAGATCACCTATAAAAGAAAACTCATCAGAATCACAACAGACTTCTCAACACAAACCATCAAGTCAAAAAGAATTTGGAGTAAAGTATTTCAAGTCCTGAAAGAAAACAACTTCCACTCCACACTGATGCAAGACTCTAAAATTAATGGAGAAATAAGATTCTTCCATGAAAAAGAACAATTGAAAAGAATCATGACAACCAAGCCAAGATTCAGAGAGATAAAAATGACCACAAGTCCAAGAACAACAATAGAAGGAAAGCACAAATAGTAAAAGCAATTAATTAGAGGAGAAAATAAGGGAGCCAGCAGTGGAAATACAACATGCCAGAGATAAACCAATATATACATTAATTATAACCATCAATTTAAATAGCCTCAATTCACCAATGCAAAGAAACAGACTGACAGAATGTATCAAGAAGCAAGATTGAATAATATGCTGTATACAAGGAAACATATTTGACTCAAAAAGAAATTCTTAGAGTAAAAGTTTCTGGATAAAAAATAATAATTAATTCAACAGAAAAAAAAGGGCTTGCTATTCTGTTCACAGTTGATATGAACTTCAAACCAAGAATGATCAAAAGAGATAAAGAAGGTTACTATAGACTTGTTAAGGGAAAACATGGAAAGGAGAATGTAACAATCATAAATATGTAAGCATCAAATATGAATGCACCAAACAGTATAAGACAAATATTAATTGGCATGACAAATCAAATGAGTAATAACACAATTATAATGGGAGACATTAATACTCCAGTGTAACAAATAGATTAGTCAGACCAAAACTCAGCAAAGACATACTACAATGAAATGTAGCCTGTGAAAAAACGGATTTAGGAGATTAACACAGTTTTCCACTCAACAACACCAAAATGCACCTTCTTCTCAGCTGCACAGGGGATGTTCTCTAAAATAGAAAATGTGTTAGGCCAAAGAACATACTTAAGTAAGTACAAAAGAACTGAAGAGTTCCCATTTATATTATCTGAACATAGTGCAATGAAACTAGAAATTGATGACAAAAGAAATTGTAAAATAAACATAAATACATGGAAATTAAATAACAGTCTCTTGTACAACCAGTCAGTCACAGATGAAGCTAAAAGGAAATCAAACAATATCTACAGATGAATTAAAATGCAGGTACAACATACCATAGCTTGTGAAAAGCAATGAAAACAGTCCTAAGAGAAAAATCTGAGGAGGTGAATTCACATATCAGAAAACAGAACAAGCACAAATAAACAAACTAACATTGTCCCTCAAAATTCCAGAAAAAAGGAGAGAAAGTGGAGCCCAAAACTCATATAAAAGAGGAAATTATAAAGATCTGAGCAGAAATTAACTCAATAGGAACTAAGAAAACAATATAAAAAATAATTAATCTAATAGTTGATTCTTTGAAAAAGAAATAAAATTGTTAAACATTTAGTCAAACTTCTCAAAAAAAGGAAAGAAAAACCTTCAAATTCATGCAACGAGGAATGAAAAGGGTAAAATCACTACATATCTTGTGGAAATTCAGAAGATCATCAGTACCTAATTCAAAAATCTTTACCCCCCAATATGATGGAAAACAGAGAATAAACAGACAGATTCTCAAATACATAAGAATTACCAAAGCTGAATCAAGAAAATATATAAATTTTGAACAACCCAATATCAGTCATTAAAATTTAAAATGGAATTAAAAATTTACAAAGAAAAACCTGAGTAGTGATAGATTGACTGCTGAAATCTATAAGAAATTTAATGAAGATTTGATGCCAATACCCCACAAAAACCTTAATGAAATTGAAAGGGAAGCAATACTTCCTAACTCCTTCCTGGTTGTAAGCATTACCCTGATACCAAAATGAGAGAAAGACCCAACCAAAAAAGAGAAGTGCAGGTCACTCTCCATAATGAACATAGATGCAGAAATCTTCAGTAAGATACTAGCAAAACAAATGCAGCAAATCATCAACAAGGTTATGCAACATGACCAAGAGGGATTCATCCCAGGAATACAAAGATGTTTCAACAGACACAAATCAATAAACATAACACATTACATCAATAAAGTCAAAGATGAAAATCACATGATCTTCTCAATAGATGCAGAAAAATCTTTTGACAAATTCCAGTGCACATTCATAATAAAAACCCTACAGATAATTGGAATAGCTATTCCTTATCTCGATCTTATAAAAACCATCTATGACACACCAATAGCCAACATCATACTAGAAGGACAAAAACAGGGCATTTTCACTCTAAAATCAGGAAGAAGACAATAGTGCCCACTATCACCACATTTATTTAATATAGTTCTAGAAACACTAGTTAGAGTAGTTAGATAAGAGAGAGAAACAAAAAGAATGAGAATAGGAAAGAAAGAAATTAAATTATTATTATTATTCGGGATGACATCATACTCTACATAGAAGACTCCAAGAGCTTCACCAAATGAATTATAAAATTAATGACCAAATTTAGCAGCACTCAGACATCAATAACATTCCTATACACAAACAACAAACTCACTGAGAGAGAAATTAGGGAAGCAATATCCTTAGTAATAGCTAAAAAATGAAACCCAGCAGTTAATCTAAAAAAGAAGTAAAAGATCTCTATATTGAAAAATACAATGATCTGAAAACAAATCTAAGAGGATCTCATAAAATGGAAAGATACTCCTTACTCATGGGTAGGAAGAACCAATAAAATGAAAATGGTCTTTTTCTCAAACTTCTTGGGAAGTTTTAACGCAACCCCAGTCAAAATACAAGTAGCAAACTCACAGAACTTTGGAAAATGTTCCTAAATTTTGTTTGGAACCAGGAAGATCTAACAAATGCTGGAAAGGCTCAGGAAAAGATTCCTTTTCCTGAGAAACCTCAGTGTGGAGATTTCTCAAAAAAAAAATACAAATACAATTAAAGGTCCCATTTGAAGCAGCTATTCTCCTTCTCGTTATCTTCTGAGAAAAATTTAAAACATCATATCACAGCACTGTTTGCCCATACATGTTTATAGAATTGTGATTTGTAATAGCTAAATCTTTGAAGCAACTCAAATGCTCATCAAATGCAGAATGGATAAAAAAAAACTGTGTGTTGTTTTTATGCAGTGAAATTCTGCTCACCCATAAAGAAGGATAAACTTGAAATGTTTATAGGTAAATATATGCAATTGGATACCATACTCATAAGTGCAATAACACAGACTATCATGTGTAAATATATATTTCTTTCCTGATTTGAGAATCTGAAAGAATAAAGTATAAAATGCACAACAGATACTGTGAAATGGGAAGAAATTGTTCAAAAATGAAAAGGAAAAAGAATGGGTGAACAGGAAATGAATAATAGGGAAAGGGAAAAAAATGCAAGTCAGTTATACTATTAGTATGTCTTGGTTTATTAAAAAGGATGGTTTGTGCTAATAACAACTGGAGAAATTTGGTGCTATATCTTGCACCCTCAGGAACTACTTTAAAGACAAAAACATTTAATGTATTAACTATTATTTTTTCCTACTATATTGTCATGAAATTTGTTGTAACTTTTTTCAATGAAATAAAATTTTTAAAAATTTAAAAAACATTCACAGCATTCTGTCTTGCTCTGTCCTTCTAAATGATCCTCATAGGAATGTGGAATAATTATTTTATAAATATCAGAAAAAAAGATAAAATTCTGTTTTTATATTTCAGACAGTTGAAGTTGTATTTCTGGGAAATAACACTTCTTGTAGTGTTATTTATTGCAAACCTCTGGGCACAACATAGGATTTATAAATTAAACATTGTATGTGATACATTTAAAAATGACCAAATTATAAATAAGTTTGGATCCTCTTTTGACCAACTTTGGAAAAAAACCCAGATATTTGCACAGAGTAAAAGATGCATTTTGGAGACAAGGTTTGTATGTAGGTGGGTGGCTTTCATGGTCTATTAAATATTATATCCTCCTTATAAAAAATTACATATCCTCCTTATAAAAAACTCCAATCTTTTAACAATTTAACATTTATGTATTTTAAAGTGCAGCTAATTCTTAGAAACTCGATAATTCTGTTCAAAATTATTTTTGATATCACACATCTAAGGTTCAAAATATTTACATTTTTATATATGATTGATATTTCCCAACTCAGTACAGCAGTTATTTCTCCAGGGATCTCCTCTCAACCTGTTTGTAGTCTTTCCAATTGCTTCCTTAGGTTTAGTATTTTCAATCAATTCCTTAAAAAAAGTAAATACATCAAAGGAAAATGTACTGACATGATTCCTACTACTTTATAAGTTTAATTTGAGAGACCAGTGCTATTTTCAGCCCCTGTGTCAGTGACTCTAAGCTCTGCTGTTGCAACGATGAGTTAGTCTTCCAGTTTCTGCTACAAATGAATTTGCAGATGATGCCTTCAGTATGGTGGGAGAAAGAGTTAAATTAATCTTAATATCACTTCATTGTGTGCACTATGGGTCACCCAGAAATATATTTGATCCCTATCTCTCACCAGTTAAAGTCAACTAAAATGAATTACAGTTGTAAACAGAAGAGAGGCACTCACCCCACTGGATTGGGCAGAGAGTCTTTTAACATGATCCCAGAGCACAGCAAACTAAATGAAAAATGTTTAAGAGAGATTGATTGTGTCAAGTTAAAAATCTTCACATCAAATGAAGCAATCAACACAATGAAGAGACAACTTACAGGATGGCAGAAAAATCTGTAAAGTACACATGAAATAAAAGTTCAAATCAAGATGACATAAAAGCCTAAGAACTTCATAGCATAGAAGCAAAACTTCATAGCATAGCATAGCAAAAAAATAAGTACAGTATCTAAATACTTCCCCACAGAAAGCATATGAATGACAAAGAAGTGGAAAAAATACTTACATGATTGATCATCAAGAAAAACAAAAACTAGTATAAATTATCACTTTAATCCAGTAAAAAAAATAAAGTAAACACATGGAAAAGGACTCTAGACATGAAAGGATGAGCGATTAGATGAGAAAGAGTTTCAAAGAAATGAAGATAAGCTAAATGTATGTGCCTGCTCCCTAAGGTGAATGTAAGCATTACATATTGCAAACATATGGTAATAAAATTAATAAATACATAATCTATAACAATCTTAGCCGATAAAATAGAGAAAAGAGAATTCTTGCAATTTACTAATGTAAATTACTATGACTGCTGTAGAAAACAGCATGCAATTGTTTTTCAAAAAGATTAAAAAAACTAAAAAAATCCTAAAAGTAGTAACATCTAAAATTTTCTGAGACAGTTATGTAAAACAGGGCCATAAAGTTGATGCTCTTGGAGGCATTTTATTTTTATACCAGCAACAAAACTGAGGGCATTTTTCCTCCCTTTTTTCTTCCTTCCCTTCCTCCTCCTTTTCTTTTCTCCTTCTTCCTTCCTCTGCTTCTCTCTCTTTTCTTTGTCCACCTTCTCCCTCTGTAAACTAGGTCTAGACATGGTTTATCTACATGGGTAACGTAAAACATGAACTTTCTTGTTAGGATTGTGTGCATCCCCTTTATGCATATGCATCTCTTTCTGCAACAGTACTTCATAAAATACATCATATGCACATTATATCAAAACTTTGTAAGAAATAGATGTTACTATCAGGCCAGGCATGTAACTCAACATTATAGTACATTCACAATACACAAGAAAACAAAACCAAAAGTGAAATGAAACCAAAACTTGCTCTTAAATATTTAAATATTTTCAATGGTAGTGATTCATTTTATTCCTTTAAAATAGACATTCATACATCCTTATAGCTTTGCATTACAGTGTTTATGATTTAAGGGTAAACTTCACAAGGAAACATTTATTTATTCATTTATTTATATGTTTGTTTGTTTATTTTGATACTGGATATCAAACTCATTACCTTGAGCTTCCAGGCAGGAGCTTGAGCCCCTGAGCTATACTCCCAGCCCCAACAAGGGAAATTTTAGTTTAGGTCTTTATAAATCAACAAAATTATCAGAATTATTGAAATTTTCGTACAATCACATTAGCTACATTTTGAAATTACTGTAACCTATTTTTGGTAATCCCATAAGATGAAGGTTGTAATAATTAACATAATTAGAATGCAGCTTAAAAGTTTACATAAAATCTCATAGGATGCTATTAATAGTCAAAGAAAGGCAAGAAATAAAATGGATAATGGAATTATTCACAAGTAAAATTAACAAAAATTTCTAAAACATAAGAGCCCATATATATAAAGAGAATGACAATATTTCATACTAAGCGTCTTTGTGGCAAAGTTAAAGACAAGAATATGGTCTATTCAAGGATTACTTGGTATGGAAAATTTAAAAAGGAAAAAAAAAACCTGGTAGAGACTTTTGACAATCTGGGATACGCACGATGCAGGAGGGAGGTTATGCTTGCTATGATTTAGTACTTCAATTTTTCTTTTGTACTAACACCTTAAATTTGATGATATATTTCAGCTTATGAAAAATATTGCAAATCTTAAAATTATCATTGGTTCTAAGATGACTAATAAAATAAAATCTTTGATTCATATATATATATGGTAAAATATGCTAAGTGTAAGCAGATAGCGTGAAATACAATCAATGATTGTAAAAATAAAATAAAAATTGTAAAAATAAAATAAAATAAAGATTGATAAAATCTTTTTGCTTTCATAGTTTAGCAAGGAAGTCTAAGTCACATTTTTTGTCTTACTAATATATATAGTAAACTATATTAGTTTTTATCCATTTTTGAATATGTCAAAAAGTACAAGCAGAAGTAGCAGTATAATTCTCCATGATGTATAGCAGTTCTCTTAATATTTTCTAAATGACTTGTATCCAAATAATTACTTTTCAATTTAAAAAATTAAATGTTTGTGGGCAGTCATATAACTATTATATACTTGAAAATCTATGTTTTAACCTTTAATTCATATAATCTGATATTTGTTCAGTGACTAATGTTTCAGGTATATGTCATCCTTATAAATTATAAAATGCTTTGTTTATATGATTCATTGTTCACATACGATTATGTACATTTTATAGCTCTAATTAGAGATGTCATAAAGTCAATAGTCATATCTTGTAGTCTCCAGTATTGAAACATTTATACCATTCTCAAATATTTTACTGTGCAATCTAGTTCAGGTAAGAATCATTGGAAATTATAGAAATCATCAATATTTTTCCAGGAAATTAAGAGTCATTTTCCATATTGTCTTATAGATTGTGCTAATCAAAATGTATTCTAGCATGAATTCCCAACTCTTCTTGCATAGGAGTAAGGAGTTGGGCTCTGCTTGGCACTGTCGGTGATGCCAGATAACAATGGTATACTGTGTATTCCAAAAATTGAGAAGATAGTGCAAAATAATTTGAATGTTTTCACCATAAAGAATGTATAAATGTATAAGGAGATAGATATATAAACCTATTTTAAACATTACATAATATACACAGGTATCAAAACATCATGCATTACATCATTAACATGTACAATTTTCATATGTCAGCTAAAATTATTTTAATGACTTTTATTGACATTAAGAAAATTAGAATCTCCATGAAACTGTGTTTCCTCCCTCCCAATATTTCCCAAAATGACAGAGAGTGCAATTCTTAGTGAAAGTCCAAAATGGACTTTGAAACAACTGTGGTGTGCAGGCTGACTCGGGTTGTTTCTATTAAACTTTACATTGTCAGGCTCTGAAGATTATCTGGAGCCAGAGGATTGCTTCCTCCTGTCTGAGTGTTTAAATAGCTAGAAATACAGGTACCAGCCAACAACTTAATTATGGATTTTAAAAATTTGCATTAATCTTTTCTCTTTCCTGTATATCCTTTTCTAATGCCACAAGTCACAGAAAATTGCTCATTAAACTTCAAGCAATGCTATGTAATGCTTGCTACCATTTATAGGCAGTGCTCTCCAAAGAACAATTAGAGAGAGTATTATGACACAGAACAATGGAGACAATTATTTCTGAAGTTTATTAATGCTAATTAGCATATGGCATCTAAGACAGCTGCTGATACTTCATTGCTAAATACTGAGGGATTAATTAGTGCTCTATGTTAATTCGCTTCTTCTGCATGTGCATTGTCCTTAGATGCATATGCACTGTCACCATCAGGCTATTAAAAATCTGGCCCTGCACTCTGCAAGAATATGATGTGGCCTTTAGGAGTTTTTTAGAGTATATGGCATTTTTCTCTAACATCAGTGCCCTAATAAACTTCAAAGATACTTTAATAGTCCACTCTTTACTTAAAACATGCTAGTAAATCATAAAATTTTAGGTACTAAAATGATGATTCTGTATCATATTTCTCATATCATCTTGTAGAGGACTGATTTCAGATGATAAAAGATCAACCGTCTAAAATTAGTTAGGTTTTAATTTATTCAATTTCAAAATGATATTTGTCAGTTTATACTTATTTATGATTAAAACTCACTATTAAACAAAGAAGTAGATCATATACATCTTCAGTAACAGTTTGGGTTTCTTTTTGTTCCATACTCACAGCCAAGTAAATTTTCTTTTTTAAAAAATCTGAGAGAAAATTTTAGTCCACAGAAACATCTTTTGAAGATATCAAAGTGTAGAGCTGGTCAGTCATCCAGAAAGTCTTGTCAGCCCTTTGAGATTTCTCAGTGCTGCTCTTTATGTGATTTTCTGCTGCGTTGGGTGTGCGTGTCTGTTGTGGTCAGGGTTTAAGGGAGAAGAATTACACGCAGTACATAGAATTTATGATATTGTTTTATGATGGTAACCCAGAGTTAAATACGAGAAGCTCAGGAAATCTGTCTACAACACTAAAGACTCAGAATATTCAGCCAAGGCCCTGGATCCCACAGCAATGTCCTGCGTGGGTCCAGCTGAAGACCCAGAGCCCATGACAACACCTCTCATGAGTTCAGTTGGAGGTCTAAAGCCTATGACAAGGACCTTTGCCAGTTTATTTTATAAATCTGCACTGGGAAGGCACAAAGGTCAGCAGTGGAAGCTAGAAAGTCTATTCCAGTGGGATGAAGGAGTTGTGCCAGTAGGTTGAGAGTTCTATACTGGAGCCAAGAAGTCATTCTCAAAATAAGGACCAGGGCTGCACTGAAAAATACCACAGCATCGTCAGTGATAATGAGGTTCCAAGCTCCTCAGATGATGAGAAGAGTGAGTTGCATGCCAGAAAGCCAGCATGACAAGCTTCCCCTGGAGATTAAACAGCACTTATCTTCTCCTCCAGAGTCATGAAGTGATCCTCAGTGTAAGGACTAAATCTCTCCCAAAGTGAACCACAGCCGCTCTCAGTGACAATCTTCCGAGCTCTTCCAATAGTAATGGCTGAATTCATATCAGGGAAGCCAGCCATGATGCACTCCTACAGGAGAACCAATGGCTCAAACAGCAACATGGGAGATACCACAACACTTTGGTCTTCCTCTCCAGGTCTCCTTTTATGCTGGCAACTTTCCTGAGGTGAGCCATCTACGCTCTGCACCATGCTGATTTAATTCAGCTGGTGTTAAGTTGACCACCAGTGTTTAATCTGTAACAGTGACCAAAAGAAAAAGCCCTCACATTTCTGTGATAATCGGCATAACCTGTACACACACTCCATCGCTTGTTTCAGACAGAAATGTCCCTGTGATTAGTAAATGAACTTTAAAATTTAGCTTTGGGAAGGATGACCACAAAGACACCTCATGGTTTAAAATTCTAACATAAATGCTCCTTTGTATTATGTACAGGGGAGAGTTGGTTTTTAGGTAAGATAGATAATCAATAGATAGACAAATAGAAAGACAGATAGATGTGTTATTAAACATACTTAATAATAATTTAACACCAATTACCCAAACATGCTTCATCATCATTTTACATTTAAAATTATTTTAGTCATTATATCTGCTGTGAAAATATAATGGTTCATATCATTAAAAATAATATTGCTATCCACAGTGGAAATTGTAGACTTGCTTGCCAAAGTGAAAACTGCACCATATTTAAAATGAAAATGGCCAGAAAAATCAGAAAAGTGGGAGATGAAAGGAAAAAAGAAATTGTGAAGAAAACGCAGTTTTAAGTACATTTTTATATTTTTAACTTCTCATGGTTTTCTAGACTACAAAGAAAAAATAAACTATAAAGCAAAGTACAACTTTGTATTGTAAAGTATAGGTCAAGAAAATATTTAATTACAGAGTGTTGGGGTATTCTGGGGGAGACAGGCTCACTGTATGAAATAATAAGTACATTTTAATCTTTCATTAAAATATTTGAGTTGAGGAAATAAAAAAAATGTATTTAAAAATGCTTTTACTCCCTTTCATTCCCTCCTCTTCTTATAACTGATCTTCATCATCAGCAGCATATTATCTGACATTTCTTCCCTGAGAATGAATAACAGCACTTACGCAAGTTAAATTTCAGGAGACGAAAAGTGAATATGTGATGTTAAAAATCAGCTACTGAGCTGAGCATGGTGGTTCGACCTGTAATCCCAGTACTCAGGAGGCTGAGGCAGAAAAGTCATTGTGAGTTTTAGGCCAGCCTGGGCTACACAGTGAGTTAAAAACCACACTTAACTACATAGCAAAATCCTGTCTAAGAAAAGAAAACAGAATAACCAACAACTGTTCAAGATTTGTGAACATTGAAATTACAAAAGGCATAATAGTACTGTGTAATGAGTAATACTGAACTTGACTTTGCAGGTACTTGTGGCATTGGACTTTAAAGTCTAAGATTTCTTCGCTGTGAAATGAAAGTTTTTCTATTTGCATAGGTGAGTACTGAACTATACATTCCCTACTCCAAAAAGCTGTTGATTACAGGAGCTCAGAGACTTTGGGTATCTATGTATAGCTCCTTGTCTCAGCCTTTCCATCTGTAATATTTTGGTGATAACATGTCTGCCTGTGTTATACCAGGGCTTCTAGAAGACAAAACCTGCAGCAAGTAATAAAGTGCAAATAATTCACTAGACACATTCAATAGTAATAATTTACATAATACTTCTAGTCACCTCTCCCAAT
Source organism: Dolichotis patagonum (assembly GCA_004027295.1). Lineage (NCBI taxonomy): Eukaryota > Metazoa > Chordata > Mammalia > Rodentia > Caviidae > Dolichotis > Dolichotis patagonum. The sequence goes on along the minus strand of PVJX010023995.1, from coordinate 6,282 downwards.
CCGGTGGGACACTTTTCTTTCTCTTTAAAAATCCTAGTAACTCATTGAAACCAAGGATAACATTTAGAAAGTACAGAAGGCAATGGACTCATGTTGGTCCAAAGTTGTTTACAGATGTGGTTCTCTTGAATTACTTTCATTAATCTCAAATTAACAGTACACTGCATATGACTTGGAATGGGGAACTAGGCAGTTATCCTAACATATTCTATCTGAAAAAACAAATTCCACTCTGGCTCTTGTTTGCACATAAATAATGATATAAAATAACTACCACTGAACCAATGGAGCAATTTTTGAATAACTCACAATTCTGACAATTCTGTCTTTTTGCTTCAAATACTTTTTTTTTTTTTTTGCAGTGGGAATAAAACTCTTTTTGTTTCAGAAAATGTTCAGGTTTAAGCTCTCAGTCCCTTCAATGTGCAAATCTTCCCCAGTCTCTTGTTATTGTAAAATCCAGGAATTCCTGTCTCAAAAATCCAGAAGCTATACCCTAACAATGTGATCTCCAAAGGTTGATTCTTTTCTTTCATTTTGTGAGTTTTGGTCTTGACATATCTTTAATGTAGTTAAGCCTGTAAGTTCTCACCACTAACTTCTGTGTTTAAAAAGTTAAACCTTAGATTAGTAAAATTTAAAATAAAAGCATTCTTCAAATAAGCTTTTATTTCATAACTTTAAATGTTTCATTGGTTTCTGTAATAAAAACTGAAAAAAAATAATTTCTTTTTCATTTATTTTTATTGCTATCATCATTAACAAATATTAATTTTACAAACTAAAGGGATAAACTGTGATATTCCCATACATGCAGACCACTTTCCCTGATCCTGTGTTCATTCATTCTTCTTTCCGTCACTGGACTCCCTCCATCCCCCTGAGGGTAGCCCTCTTGCCTTTCATCTTTGTAGAAAACCAAAAGCCAGACTCACCAGTCACCCCAATTACCAATTGGTGTGGTCTAATTCGTTGACTGACGTTCTTCACATCACACTCCTTGCACTTTCCCATCGACCCTCTCAGTGCTTAAAAGCTCCTTGCCATTTGTTGGGATGGAGTTAGCTTCAACCCCTCTCTTTTTCAGAAGCCACCTGGCCTAGAGTTTTCCATTCCTGTTTCACTACCTAGTGCAACAGTTTTGAATACCTGAGTGCTTTTATACTAATCACTTTGAAATATTGATGAACCACATTACTGAAAGATCTAGAAGTTATAATTCTAAAATGTTGATTAATATTTCAAAGAGGTATAAAACACATCAATGCATTAAATATCTTTAATTTTGTGAAAACTAAATCTTAAAAAAATGGATTTCAAGTTGAGGGTAAAAAAACACTGTCCTCTGCCTAGTACTTGGGTAATTAATGGTTTTGTAAGACTTGGCAATCTGTACTCATAAGATTTTTGATAGTGAGCAATAATAAACATGCCTTTAACAGGCATTACAAATTTGAATCAAAATTTTTACTTTGCATTGCTCACTTGCCTTTATTTGTTCAGGTAAAACTAGGAGATTTATTTTGTTGTTGTTGTTCAATTGATGTTTCTTGTGCCACAGTCATATTTAGTCAATAGCTCCTCCCTAAAATCTGTTCTAACCTTTGTACAGAGCTATTAACCTTTTGATAATTCCCAAAGGTTATAGCAATTAGAACATGGTGTGTCTTTGCAACTAGAATTCCAAAGGTCTATTTTAGTCACTAATACTTTACCATAGATCTATAGCCTCCATTAAAACGATTTTTTTTTTGCACTGACCCTGCTTTGAGTACATTTGCATCTGAGTTTCAAATCAGATATAGCTAAAAGTTACCTAATTATTTCTTCTACTAAAACAATTTAGCTTGGGGAAAAATAGGAAATTCACATATTTGTTAAGAAAATTTTTCCTTTGTTCACGTAAAAGTAAGTTATTATGATATAATGTCTTTTCAGGATTTGTCTTAATAGATACAGCAGGAAGTAAGGATTGACTAGATGTTGTGACTTGTACATTTTGGTATAGGTAGTGACCAAGATGATCACGGACTGAATCTCATTAAACCATGACCCAAATTAAACCTCCCCTCTTTTAAGTTGTGAGTTCTGGGTATTGTGTCCCAACAATGGGCAAGCTGACTAATACAGTCACTAAACAAAGTGCTATGATTCTTTGATGCTTAAGTTCCAGGAATATGAAAGTTAAAACTATTTATTTGCTTTACACCCCTCAGAAGACTAAATGAAATAGGAAGTATGGGGGCAATTAGCACTGTGACCCAATTAGAGTGTGAATTCATATAGGTACAACCACTTTAAACACTCATTTGACAATCTTTATTTTACTTATAATGTGAATGTTCTATTACTAAACAATATAACTTTCATTTATATGCTTAGTGGAAAGGAAGGCATATGAATATTTATAACAGCATTATTTGTGAAAGCACCATTGTAAAAAGCTTAAACACATACAAGCATTAAAGCTTAAAAATCATTATTTTAGATTTATACAGTGGATTACTGTATGACCAAGTAACTGGTGAAATGGATCTTTGATAAAGAAAAAATTGTCCAAATATGGACAAATAATAAAGTTTAAAGTTGTGCTGATGAAATTATTTTATAACTAAATTTTAGTACTGTAGAGAATCTCAGCCACAGAAGGTAAGATTTTGTTTTACAAAGTGGTTTAAAATATTCTTCATATTGTTCATGTGTGTATATCAGAAAGAAAAAGAGAAAGAAAAAGGCAGAGAATACATACATGTGTGATGGCATATGTGTGTTTTAAAGAATAAAATAAAATTCAGTGAGGTCTACAGAAGATGTGCTGAACAATATTTTTCTGGAGAAAGCATTATAAATTCTCATATTTAAAAATATTAAAAGGTTTACAAATTCTTTAGCCTATTGTGACTAAAGCAAAATATAATTCTTGATTCTAAACTATACCAGAATGATTAGATTGTGATCCTGATAAAGCTATTAACCTACATCTGGTATTTGGGGTGTAATAAATCATTTTGATTTTCATATCAGCCAAAACAAACAGAGGATACTCTCATGGAATAAAATAAATGGTTACCTATTGTATGGAGGACTGATTATTTGCTCATTAACTATCATTTTCATTAGACTTCATGCAGAATAAACTTAAATTTTATTTCCTTATTATTAGTCTGCCGAAGACATTCCTAATGACTCTTTTTTAAAGATTAAAGTAAAACATTAAACTTTTATATGACCAATATATGCATTTATTTTTAATTGCATGTCTACTGATGCATAGTTTTCATTCAGTACATCCCATCAATTATTGATTGCACAACCTGTATATGTTGATAAATATGCAAGCATCACCTAAATGAAGATGTGGAATACTTCTACCTCCCTTCCAAGTTCCCTTTATCCTTCCATAAATGTCTCCTTTCCTCTCCATTCCTTGTCCTTTTCATGGTAAAAGCTAACCTTATTTCTATCTATGTAGTTTTTTTCTTTCCAGAAACATTTAATGAGGATCATCAATGTTCTAGATTTCAGATTCCTTTTTTAGAATCATTTTTTATCAAAATATAGCTATGTTTTTCATAATCTTTATTCTATTAGTATTTTTCCATTCATGAGTAATTATTTACATATTACTTCTAGTTTTAGCTTTGATCAGTTATAAATATTCTCATATAGGTCTGAGTCTTACATTAGACAACAAAAATTGTTTGATATGATTTTTACCAGCTCATATGACAGGTTTCAGTTTATATTATGTTGAAATTTTTACTATAGCATGAAAATTGAGCATGAAGATGAAATTTCTGATGTTCAATTTCCACATGTAAATATAATTAATTTTAAATTGAGCTTTTGAAAAATCTAAACATTTTATTTCTATGTGTGTGAGGAAACTCAGTGTTTTATTTTTTCTAGAATGTATTTAATATGTGTGATTTCACAATATTCTGAGTAACATTTAGAAATACTATGCATAAGAAGCAGAAATGACTCATCTGCCTCATACACACACATACATACACACATGCACACAAACACAAATACACATTCATGGTTTGAGTATTTGCACATATTTTGCTTCTTTTTCAAGTTATTCTCAATTTTATTGAGGACATTTGTGTGTAACATAAAATAAACCTTATATGCTAAATATTATTTACTTCAAGGGAAAATTTGATCTTTCCTCTGGAATCCAGTACTGAAATTGGTTCTGGGTTTATTGAAGATTATTAACAAGACTCAAAAGCGTCTCATTATGAATTTGTTGGTCAGCATTCTCCTTAGATTTCTTTTTAAATTTCCTTCTCCTTAGATTTCTTTTTAAAGTTTCTTCCAACCACAATAATTAAAGTATGGTCTTTTGATAAACACACTCTTATTTTCTTTCAGTAACAATCAGCACTCTGAAAATTTAGAATATGATAGCCAGTGAAACCGCAGACTTCAGCACTGAGAGCTCTGATGACCAAGGACAGAGGAGGACAGAAGATGATGTTCCATTCTTCCCAATTCCTCTGCTTTGTTCGGGATCTCAGTATATTGACTGAATGATGCCCCCTTCTCTATGTGATGGGACATTTTTGGATCTTCCTAACTCAGTCTGTTGATATAAATGCTGTTCTTTTCAGGAAATATCCTCACAAAGGCACCCAACTATTCCATCCCTTTGCCCAGCCAAGTGGACTATACTAACTGTCACATGCAGTAGCCAGGCTTTGGTGTCATCTGACAGTTATTTTCCTCTACAGCTTCTCCTTAGTTTCTAAAATGTAGGAGACCACTCTCTATGCGGCTGCCTACTCAGCCTTCTGAGCACCGTACACAGGCACATAAGGGTAAGGAGGAAAGGTGTTTCCAACGTTTCACCTTCTGCTTAATCTTCATATCAAGAGCCTGGGCCATGTAGATAGTCTTTGGGCCTTCTCTGGATTTCAGTATCTAATAGCAAGCTACCTCTGGCATTAATGAAGGGTACACTTATCTCTGTCTTTTCAGGTTACTCTTTTGCTCCTAGAGTTAAAGCATAAAGTGAAAGCAGCAATGGAGTTTTTTCTCCTAGGAAAGCCTTGCTGTTTTCTGGAATTAGATTCATGATGTTTCTTGTATCCTGAACTGTGTAATGGGTAGGGGTAATGATAGTTTATAATGTATCCATCCTTCCTTAGGTTTTGTTTCAAGGCAGAGATGGTGATGCTTTGAGGTCTTGATATCTCAACTGAAAACAAAGGAATGTGCTTAATTTTATTGTTAAAATAGAAATTTTGAACATGAAAATTTTAACAATAATTTTCATATTTGTGTGTGTGTATATATATATATATATATATATATATATATTGTATTATATTCCATAATTTTAATTATATATCCTCTCTTCAGAATTGTCAGGACATTTTAAATTTGTATCTACTAAGTATCCTGGACTGAATGAAATTAACAACACTTCTGTTTCTTCTTATTTCATACTAGTTAATCCCTTGTAGTCAAGAAACTTGTTACTACATTTTCTCTTTTACACTGTAGTTCATCATCTATGCCTCCCAGCGTGTAAAATAACGGCCCACACAACATGAAAACTGTGAGATAGCTTCAAGTGTTTATTTTAGTTCTGTGAGTCCTCATTTAAAACCAAAATGGTGGTTTAAAACCTGTGAGTCTTCATTTAAAACCAGAATGGTCAGCGTTCTCTTTAGATTTCTTTTTAAAGTTGCTTCTAACCACAATAATTAAAAATATGGTCTTTTGAGAAACACAATCTTATTTTCTTTCAGTAACAATCAGCACTCTGAAAATAATTAGACAGAATCTAGTTATAGTACCTCCTTAGCAGAGCTTTCTCTCTTCCATTTGATTTTCATGAAACTCTTATATGGAACCTCTTTGACAGCTTATGCACTAATATGTTTCTACATGATTGTTTAAAGAGTGGGTACCGTTATTAGTGTCTTCTTAGTAAACTTTAGAATTTATGGTTAAGCCTACTTGCTTCATGGAATCTGGTATTTTGGAATTTTAGCCAAAAAATATCATATTTATATTTTTAAGTTTTGTTTTTTAAATTTACATGTTTTTGGCATTTGGAAATGCTAATATATTCAAGCAATTCTTCAATTAAACATTAAAACAGGTTTGTTTTAATGTTTTACCTAGATTGACTTATAGTTATTAGCCCCTATCATTAGTAGTTACAATCAGGTATGATTTTTTTAAATTTCAGCAGATGAGGTACTTAATAGCATTTATATAATAATGAAAACAAAAAGTCAATGACTTGGCAAAACAATGCCT